>PVKE010002381.1:0-83731 GCA_004027555.1 Craseonycteris thonglongyai | reverse complement strand
CTCACAGTCATGTCTATGAGGCACCTTGGCGGCTTCTGAATGAGAGAGTGATGCAAGGACCAGCTCAGTCGGTATCACTGGGGTGATCCATAAAAGCGTAGGTTCGTGGATGGAGCCTGACTTTTTTTTTTTTTTAAAGATTTATTTTTTATCCTTTTTGACAGAGAGAGAGAGATACAGAGATACAGAGACAGAGAGAAGGGGGGACTCTGCATTTTTACTAACCAGCCCACATGAATCTTCTGCACATACCACTGGTATAGCAGAAAGAACATAATTCTGAATGGCAAGCAGACTTGGGTTCACAAAGTGACAGTAATCATCTGCTAAGGCCCCCTACTCTGTACGTTAGCAGCCCTGATAAACTAATACCTTTATATAAACTCACATAAATCTGTGATTCTCAGTTGGGGGGGACATTTAGCAACGTTTGCAGACATTTTGGTTGTTCCTCCCTGGAGGGGGAGGGGTCTTACTCATCTAATGGGCAGAGGCCAGGGATATTGTTAAGCATCCTGCAATACACGGGACATCCCCCAATGCACGGGACATCCCCCAACAACGGGGAATCAGCCAGGCCCAAATGTCCATGGTGCCAAGGTTGAGAAACCCTGATGTAATGAAGACCACAAACTAGCTTTTCACGTGTCAGGCACTAGGGCTTGTCATGCATTCACTCATTCACTCCGCCCCAAGTCCTACAGGATATGGTAGCATCATCCCATTATGCAGCTTAGAAACTGAGGCACACGTAAATGCCTTTTAATGTGCTGCCATCATTTGAACCCTGGCACTTTGGCTCAGCACCCTTGTTTCAGTCTTAGGCCACACTCACATCCCAGCAGGTCAGTGGGTGAACCCTAGAACTGACAACCCTTCATTCCATCCTGCCATTTCATCCCAAGATGCACTGTCCTGTCTGGCAAAAGAGGCTGAGGGACTCAAATCCCTCTCCTTCTGTGACATTAGCAGGCACTGCATGGAGCATAGCATGAAACTGGAAACAGGAGAAATGAGTCCCACGCATGTAGCTCTGATGCAGTCCTTCCTTATTCAAATTCTAGGTCACAATATTTGAAAACTGGCTCCAGTCCACTGGACCCGGACACTGACTTCATCTCACCTCAGTTTTCCCTCAGTAGCCAAAGGCAGCCGTGTCTGGAACATCACTCAGGGGTCACATTTATATGTAAATAACAGCTACTAATCCATACTTGTCAAGGGCTGTCAGCCAAGCCCACTTCTCAAAATACATCAGGACTAGGGATTCAAATGGGACTCTCCTGTGGGACACTCCCCAGGGCTTCTGTTTCCTCCTCTGTAACACTGAGGACATCGTGATACCAGTGGCATCATGGGGAGGAAAAAATGAGTGCAGATGAGTGAGATGCTTGCAGCAGTGCCTAGCACACAGAGAGCTCTCAGTCAGTGTCAGCCATTAGTAGCAGACCACTGCCTTCGCCCTGGGTGAATTTGATGGGTTTTCCGGTCCATAAAATAGAAACATGGTATCGTACCTGCTCACCAGCATCAATAACTTTCTTTGTGAGACCCAAGTGGAAACGGTGATTTGAAATCAATTTGTAAATTGCAAGTATTATGCAAATGTGAAGGAAGTCTTGCCCTGGTTCTCTGTAGGGGGTGTCACAGAGGGCTAGCGCCCCCATGCAGGGGAGCTAGGAAATTAGCAGGAAATTCCCCTCCCGGGTTGAGTCCTGAAATTCACCAGATTCATGCCAGAGCCGGCTCGCTCTCCAGCACCCACCTTTCTGCCACCTGATTCGTCATGTCTCTTCCTAGCTTCAAGATGCGTTTGTCTCAGTGCCCAGCCCTGTGGCTGGCCACCGCTCGGAGCCACGCTGGCTGCCCTGAGAGATTTCAGTAAGTGGGAGTGACAGTCAAAAGTTATTTTTCTCTCCCAAAGTCCAAGCCCTGGCTCCCACCCTCCTGCAGCCTCTCTCCTCCACGAACCATTAGCTTCCTTCCTCTAGGAGGAAAGATTTGATTGTGCAGATATCCTGCTTCAGATCCAGCCCAGCAAAGACCATGGCAGACCCTTGCACAGATGTTCACCTCCCTCCAGTATCCTCTCTGCAAATGGCTCCCCAGAAGATGGGGAGCCCTACAGTCAGTCAGCTTCTCAGTCTGAGTACCCCAGATCCTTGGCTATCGCTGGATTCTCCAGGATATTCGCTTCTAGGAGAAAACACTATTTGGGGAGGGCCTGTGTGAGGTCCAAACACCCCAGAAATGCTGTAAGTAAACCTGAGTCCTAGATGTTCGAGGACTCGTTTTAAAGGGCTCATCATGATTTAGAAAACCATTAACTCCCAACTCCCACCACCACCCAACCTCCTGCTCTGCCCGGTTATAAGGAGACTCTGGGTGCGGAAGACATGATTGCACGGAGCTACCATTTGGAAAGGACATACATGGAATTTGGCATAGTGAAGTGCTTTCCAAAATGGCAAGATGCATCATCCACCATTGGAGTATTTGTTCATTCATTCTGTCTTCCAGGAAGACCACGTGATGTTCTGTCACATTTGGCTCATGGCCCAGTTTCTTCTGAACCAGGCCTACTGTGAACCAGGCCTGTGCTTCTCTGTCATTTCAATTGTATCAGGGACAATAATGGCCTGCCTGTTAACCTTTGCTTGTGTCAGAGCGGTCACTGGATGAAAGATAAAACTCCAGTTCTTACCCACCTTGAATTGGACTCTTAGCTGACATTCATCCAAATGTGCCAGAAATGTGTGGAAGAAAGAAAAACTTTTTTAAGAACCCTTGAAAATGCAAAACACAAGATAAGAACTAATCGGGCAGCAAAGCCAATGCAGGCTTCTCTACTCTGGCTTCCTTTTAACGCAGGTAATCGTACAGTGTATTGCCTTATGCTAGGGTGGGTCAGCATTTCCCTGTATTGGACTGACAACTGCCTCTCCTCCCATCAACAAGTTAGAAATATTAATAAATGAGACCTGATAAATGGAACTCCAAGGGAAGACATGGGTCCAGCAGGCTCATGTGGTCTTGCTGGAGAGGAGCAGATGCCTCCCATCCTAACATGCCTGGAGAACAAGGCGAGAGCACAGAACAACTCAGATTCCATCAAAAAAGGCTTTGCAAGTGCCCACAATGCTAGTTCCAGTTTTCCATTGCTACTTAGCAAATCACCCCTAACAGTGGCCTAACACAGTAACCACCACGGATGATTATCTTCCCCAGTTGCAGGGGTCCCTGGGCTCCCCTTGGGAATCCTCTTCTGCTCATGGTCTCTACAAGGAGGCAGTCAGGGATCGTCTGGAAGCCTTGTTCACTCACACAATTGGCATCTGCACTGGGAAGAACCAATAGCCAGGGGTGAACGGTCGGTGCTCCTCAAACATCCCCTTCCACCTGTAGGTGGTCTGTCCCCACAATCCCTGCTGCGTGGAGGGTTCAGGGTAGGTGTTCTTTTTGAAGGGCTGGCTGCTCAGGGCTCTAAAGGCATGGGGAGGCAGAGAGACAAGAGCCAGGTGGACGCTGTATCGCCTTTAATATCCATTCCAGCCTCCTGCCAGTACGTCTCCCTGTACTGCAGTGGTCACCGTCAAAACACTTACAGCATAGGTCGTGCATCTGAGAGAGACGTTCATTATGAATATGTGCTGAAATGTGAACAAATAAAAAATAAAAACACTGCAAATAAAATGCATGCTTTTTTATTGAGTTGCAATTACAATCTAGAAATTATTAAATGTTTTGCATTTCAGCACATCCTAGTAATGAATGTATCTTTTGGATACATGTGACCTATGCTGTAATTTTTTGACAGTGGCCTCCACAGGGTTAATAATCTAGCCTTGGAAGTCATGCAGCGAGTCTCCCACTCACTGCATTCTATCAGTTGAGATGTGAGCATCACTGAAGGTAAGTTTTAAGTACATTTTTAATTTTCTGTGTCTAAAGCAGTGATTCATCAACTTGGGTTTATGCTGTTAAAAATTTGAAGTCTGGGGGAAGCCAGGATGGCTCAGTGGGTTAAGCACTCACTTTGTAGCCCCAGGGACGAAGGATCAAATCCAGGCCCAGACCCCTGTGGACCCATATGCTGAACGGGGGTGTGCTTCCCATGCGGGAGGCCCCCAGCCCAGATCCTGCCCTGTGCAGCCCCTGCCCACCTGTGTGGAACGAAACCATGTTGAAAGCTAATGTAGAAAACTGATGATGAAAACTGATGATGTACAACTATGGATACTGCTCTGGGCCCTCCCCCTTCTCTCTGTCTCTCTCTGTCTCTGTCAAAAATAATAAAATAAATGTTAAAAAAGAAATAAAGGAACCCAAGGATAAATCAAATCTAAATATTTCTCTTTTCAGAAAACATTACCACCTCCAATTTCATTTGTTTATTAAGTTTTGATTTTGTTATTAGCTCTTCTAAAATGGGGGCAAACTACTATTTTGTTCAATAGGTGACCTTGACCACAGGGCTATGTAACATACTGGAAATTACCCAAGTCACAGAGAATCCCAAATAGAAAGCAGTTCTGGTTTTATGCTGCTCCAAATTAGCCACATCAACGATTTTGTCAGTTGGTCTAATAAACAGTTGAAAGTTCATAGCAAAATTCTACTATGGAAGTAGAAATTTTTTTTTCCCTTTGTTACACACTTGGGGGGAGAAAAGACTAAACTAAATTTGCCATTGGTCAAATTTCTTTAAAATGTTTCACAATTTGAATGTTCACCTTGAATTTGAGGTGGTATATGTACACACTATTGGGAAAGGATAAAGAACAAGGTGAAGAAAAAACATTGTTGTTTAACAATGTTTAATGCTGTTTAACATAGTATTATTGTGCCTAAAATCCCAGAGTGAGCTGGGCCGAAGCCCAGCCAGGTCCATCTGACACCAGCACTCTGCTCTCCACCTTCCCTCAGCACCACATGGATGCAATGTCCCAGAGAAGGGTGACAACAAAGCAGGCACACATTGTGCCGAGGGACATGCAGCATTTCTCCAGCAAATCACGAGAGTTTTCCTGACAGGTGGAACATGCCGGACAGTTCCTTAAAGCGCCTCCAGCTCCATCACCTTTAGACGTTGATTTATTTAGACAAGTTCCATTCATATTATTGATGTTTATATCTAGAGGGGGAAAAAGACATACTAAAACATACATGCTTCATATAACTGGGCTGAACCTGAAATTTTAGATTTTAAAATGTTGACTGCATGATGGCTTTAATGATTAGATTTTATAGGCGTCTGACAATTATGCCATGTTTGGCTAATCCCTTCTCCAGCATATGAAAGCTTTTGCTCTGTAGAGCCTTGAGACATGCCAAGGTAGTTATATTTTTGCAAGACTGTTCCACATCACTAGATAACATCCACAAAGTCCTGTTCGTACCTGCTGTCAGCATTCAGGACTGTCTTCCACAGAGAGAAGAGAAAAGGGAGCTAAAGTCTTAGTGTGGTTGCCTCTTTTTATTCTTTCTCACAGGTTTTCCTTTGACAGCAGCTATTGATTCTTTAACCGCATAAGCATAATTATTTATAGTTATGTCTGTATGTTGAAAAATAACAGACTCTTGCCAAAATATTAGCTAGAATAGTTTCCATAATTTCCATGGCTACTATGAATCATAATGCAAGTGATGACATCAATAGTTTGGCACAAATTTTTTGAATGAATGGATGGATGATAAGACAGATTAAAAGCATGTGAAGCCTTGAAAAGTCAAAATGATCTGGAATGGTGACCATAGTGACAGCCATGAGAGTCCCACCAGAATGTTATCTTCTAGTGGACAGAAATTAGGTGTTTCGTTTTAGCTAAGGTATGCAAAACCTGGGTTTGGGGTCATTTTTTTTTTAGACACAATCATTATTTGTATTTTGAGTCACTGAATAATTCTCAAGGTTTTTATTCTGGCAAGAAAAGACATTGTTTAACATCAGATGTGTGTTATAGTAGATTGTATTGTGTCGTTTCACCCCCAAGTCCCAAGAGTCCCCATCACAGACTCTGTCCCCATGATGGCGAGGTTGTAACAGTAACGGATTAAAGAACAGGCTCTTTGCCAGTGGTGTGTAACCACTGTGCTTAGAGATCCCACAGGTTTTCCTGTGACCCTATACCCATGGGATAATTGTGTGAGGGCTGTCGGGAAAGTATCCAGCCACATAATATGAAAATTGGAGGCATTTATGGCTGGATTTTTTTCAAACAGCCCTTGTATATACATGTTACCTGGTATGGGTTATAAATGTTATAGGAGTTCAGGGAAAATAACAATCAAATAACATTGGGTTTAACCAAGTTTTTTCCCTTCCACTTCCTTCTTATCTGAACATATTCAGGGATGCCTTCCCTGGTTGATTAGATCATGTGTGCCTGGTTGATTCATCTAGGTCAATGTTATGAGAAAAACAGCAAAAAGATGTGTAATTACAATGTAATCATTTGTGAGCATAATATATTCAAACTATTATGATAATTTCACAATATTCCAATTGAATTTGAAAACTGCAAATCATCTTTCCTTCAGGTCATTTCTATTATGCACCACCTCCTTGACTATTTGGCAATTGATTTGAGGGAATTGTTGAACATTATTTTATTTCCCTGACACCACCAGGGGAATTTGACCAAAAAAAAGAAAGAAATATAATAGTTCATTTGTGGTCCCAACATTCATAGCTTTCCAACACTTTTAAAATTCATTCTTTTATTCAACCACTATGTCCACTGTATAAAACTGTATATCAGACATCAAAAGGTGAATAATGAATACTCCTTGAGACATGCATCACTGAACCAGAGGACAGACAAGTGTACAATGACCTATAACATAATGCTGCCTGTCTAATATGGTAACCCTGGCCAAATGTCACAATTGAGTACTTGCTATGTACTAAATCTAAACTGATTTGTGCTATAACCGTATAATATACATCAGATTCCAAAGAGTGTGTTATATTTCATCAGTAAGTTTTGCATTGGTTACATGTTGAAATGATATTTTTGGATATATTGGGTTAAGAAAAATATATTATTAAAATTAATTTTGTAGAGAGAGATCATCAAATATATGGTGACGGAAAGAGAGCTGATTCTGGGTGGTGTGCACATAATGCAATGTATAGACAATGTAATGTGGAATTGTACACCTGGAAACAAAGTAATTGTTATCAATCAATTTCAACCCAATAAATTTAACAATAAAAAAATAAAATAAAATATTTTTAAATTAATTTTGCATGTTTTTAAACTTTTTTAATGTGTCTACTGGAAATTTTTAATTATATATGAATATTTGACTCATGTTCTGTTTCTATTGGACTGCGCTAATATAATGTATGTATCACATGCATGCTATGTATAGGAAGATAAATTGTGCACGGAGAAAAAGGCAATAGATTCTGCAGGGCATAGATTTTGACATTTAATGTTGGTCTTTAAGAGATTTCCCTGGGAGAGTTTGAGGAGAAGACCAAATGGAAGAAGCATGAGCAAAGTTAGAGACCTTACTTGGTGAGTTTGTAGAATAACAAGTAGACCGGTGTGGGAGAGGAAGAAAAGGGACTAGCAAAAGAGGAGGCTGGGAAGGCACCTGGAAAGCCACATGAGTAGAATCTTATTGCCATGGTAAAGACTCCAACTTGGCCCTGTGGACAAAGGACCATCATCGAAGGCCTTTAAGGTGATTGACATAACCAGGTCTTGCTTATTCTGGGAGCAGAGACAAGCAGCTGAGGAGGGGAGAAATCAGAAGAGAGACCATTGGAAAGTCATGCCAGGAATAATGAGAGCTCAAACAAGGAGTGAGACATGGCAGTTAATTTTCAAAACACCAAAGGATACAGTGCTTGCCTTGGAATCAAAGGCCAAATTTCACTTCCCAAGTTTATGTTTATTTTCTATCTTTTAAACATACTTACAGTCATTACCAAAAATTGTTGAAAATCATTTTCAGACAGATTCTTTTGCATTTGCACCATTTTTGGTTTCTTTGGGGCTTTCTTCCCATTCACTATGAGTCCATTGAGGACTCTGGCCACAGCTGCTTTCTCAGTCATCCCAAGCACTTCCTGCTTTTTTCTCATGCCGTGCTATCATTGAAAAAGACCAGTCCATGTGGCCAGACTTGGACTTGAATTGCTGTTTTCCCTTCTGCTTTTCTTTTGCACAAAGGCCACTGAAATCTGCTCTGTGATCCGTCTCTTGTTTACATAAGAGCTACTTCAGTCTTCTGTCATGTTTTCATTTTCCCTTGGGGAAAAAAATGTGACTCTCCCCAGGATGCATGAGAAAAAATGAGGAGTTTAGTTCAATTAGCACTCATCAGAAGCGCACACTGGATGTTCCAAGGAAACAGCAAGAAATGAAACGAGTGGAAAAGTTAGTGCAGGCTAGGAGAAGATGGGGACACCACCACCACCAATAGTTTGGCCCAATAGAGGGAGCTGGGAAGTTAAAGGGAAATATTTACTTTTATTGAGAGAGAAATGAGTAGATAAAGTGGGTAAAAAAACAAAAAGAAAAAAAAACACACACACACACAACAACCACTGGCTAGAGCTATAGAGTTAAGAATCTCCTCCCCCTCCTCCTCCTCCCCCTCCCCCTCCCCCTCCTCCTCCTCCTCCTCCTCTTTCTTCACCAGACCATGTCTTTGTTCTCAGAAGTCTACGGGATGATTGGTATTATGTTCACATCTTCTCAGCAGCCTTCTGAGTGGAGACTCTCAGGGGATCATGTGCAGCAAAAGTTGAAACTGAGTGATAAAAAGAAACATTCAATTTCCAGACATCTCAATCTATGACTCAAGTGTGACCACAGTTTTGCTCATAAGGAAGGTATAGGGAAGTCCACTTTCTAAATAAATATTCGAAAGTATTTTGTAATCTGCTACTACCAGCTAGGATATCATTAAAAAAAAAATTTTTTTTTAATACGGTTGGGGCTGGGAATCTGGAAACTGCCTAAGTGGATCAGGGTTTGCTGATTGTAAGTGCAAGCAACAGAAATGGACGCTGGTCACATTAAGTTACAATAAGTTGCATGGAAGAGCTATAGAATAACACAGAAATGAAGGAAAACCAGAGGGGTCAAAATTTTAGAAAAGTAAAAAAAAAAGTAAAAAAAAAAAGTAAAAGGAAAGCTCTGGAGATCAAGGGACAGTCTGGTCAGGGCACTGCCATCAGGAGCCATCATTTCAATCATAATTCTCTGATCACTCCCTTGATCTCCTAGTAAGAGTTTCTTACCAGTGTAGCTTAGATCACCCATCCACTTCTTGTCCTGGGAAGATAGGGTTCATTGATTGGCAGCTCCAACAAACCTGAAAGCAATCAGAGAACATGTAGTTGAGTGTTCCAAAAGGAGGAAGGGATGCTGAGCACGCAAGAGTACCAGGTGTCCTCTATGACAGCAGTCCCCAACCCTTTTGGCACCAGAGACCAGTGCTGTGGAAGACAATGTTTCCATGGACCAGGACGTAGGGAGGGGATGGTTTCAGAATGATTCAAGTTCATTACATTTATTATGTACTTTATTTCATTATATATTACATTGTAATATATAATGAAATAATTATACAACTCATACAATACAAGACCATAATGAAGAATCAGTGAGAGCCCTGACTTGCATTTTGATATGAGTCTGCAAGCAATTGATGTATTGGGGTCTCTGTGCAGTCAACCCTCTCTGCTAATGTTCATCTGTGTTTGCAGCCGCTCCCCAGCCCTAACATCACCGCCTCAGCTCCACCTCAGATCATCAGGCATTAGATTCTCCTAAGGAGCCACAACCTAGATCCCTCACACGTGCAGTTCACAATAGGGTTCACGCTTCTATGAGAATGTAATGCCGCTGCTGATCTGACAGGAGGTGGAACTCAGGCAGTCATATGAGCAATGGGAGCGGCTGTAAATACAGATGAAGCTTCACTCCCTCACCCACTGCTCACCTCATGCTGTGCAGCCATTTCTGAACAGAGGTTGAGGACCCCTGCTCTACTGGGTTCCCATTCTTTTCCTGATAGTACAGCATGCCTCTCTGTGATGTTCTAGGGGTAACTGCTCATATTTAAGAAGCCACTACTAAGCGTTTATTGGTCACCCATGAATGTTTGATACCATGCTAGGTATCAACTTGGGACAAAATTCTACAACCTACATACGGTCTCTGAAATTGCTTTAATAACCTATATCACAAAACTACTGATAAAACCCAAGTAATAAAAGATACTTGCAAGACAGCTCAATTCTAAGTGATATAAGCAGAGATCCTCAATTTACATTTTATTTGTAATTATTTAGTCATTCAATAAACAAATATCATTGACTGTCTTTTATAGTCCTATAAAATTGACTAAGCAGAGCTGATATTCAGTAGCACATACTGGTACACTTGCATTAGTTGTCCACACAGTGAAAACTCCCATGCTGGCTGGCAAATAGCCACGGTCATGAGCCTCCAAGTGCCCCACCACCACCCCAGCCACCTCTGTTTCTATGGTCCCTCCTCCAGAACCCTGATCTTCCTACAATCCAGTGACTAAATGGTAGCCTTCAGCACAGGACCCTATTCCAGCCCCCAGGCCAGTGTCTGTCCCAACGAGGACCTGTGTCATCCCTGTTGATAAATATTTCTAAGTACAGCAGTGGGTACAGAGGTGGGCATGCCTTTCTCTAAAGAGCTTACAGGTGGAGTCCTACTAGCAATTAAAAGGAACAAAGTAGGCGACTCTCAAAAACATTATGTTAAGCAAAAGAAACCAGATGAAGGAGAGTACATTCTGTATGATTCTATTTAGGGAGGGTGACCCTTCCAAAAAATGAAATTATCTTCTGGAGGGCAGGTCCCTTGTAGTACATGCTTCAAGCCCCAAGTGAGTGTCTAGGAACTCGTCTACATCAGTGTGCCACGTGGAGTTGTTGTAAGAGGCTGCATTCCGCTTCAGTGAATTTTTTTGGAGACTCTTGCAACACATTTTCCCATTTTGTGATGTTCGTGATTTACATGAACAGTGTGTGGCATGACAGTGCACCTGCCCACACCGCACTGAGTGTTCAGCAGTTTTTGACCAAAACCAGCATGACCCCATTACCCCACTTCTCTATTCACCCTGTCTCACTATGAGTGACTTTTTTTGTTTCCCTGGATGAAAAAAAGTCCTCAAAGACAAATGTTTTGCCCATGTGAAAGAAGTGAAACAAAAAACGGCAGAAGCACTAAAAGGCATCAAAATACATGAATTCAAAAACTGTTTTGAACAGTGGAAAAGGCATCTTGATAGGTGTATTGTATCAAATGGAAACTAAAGTTTGTGGGTGACTAAAGTTTAATCATGTAAGAATAAATACATATATCATATGTTTCTATGTATAAGATGATACTTTTGTCTAAAACTGGTAGACTAAAAATTAGAGGTCATCATACTCATTTACACAGGAGTAACCTATGTATTAATTTCTTAATGTTGGATTAGAAAAGTAGGGGTTGTTTTACATATGGGGGCATCTTATACATTGAAAAATATGATATATATTTAATACGATATATAAATATAATGTGTGTGTGTGTGTGTGTGTGTATAGAGACAGACAGACAGACAGAGAGACAGACAGACATTTTAGTGTAATTGTAAGTGTTCCTATTAGCTTAATAAAGACACTAAAATCTTAAATGAGGAAGTAAATGTGAGAATACCTACCTGGGACTATTCAAGGCACATTTGGGTACTCAGTAAATGCTTACCAACCAGGACTCTACTGAAATCTCTTTCTGGGGGCCTTACAGCTTCCCACAACAAGCACCAAGATGAGCTTTTCTCGTAACCCTCCCATGGTACTAACTCTACCAGAACACAGCGCCCCTCTGCAGCCCTGTTCCCTCGCCTGAAGATTTTTAACAAGTCAAAACACCACTAAGTAGAGTTTGAAAGTCAAAATAATCAGACCGCTTTTCACCACAAACCCTGGAGAAATAAAACTGCAAACAACTCATTAGAAAAAGGGAGAAAAAAGCCATCTTGAGGCCTATCCAGAATATTGTCTCACCATTGAAAACAGTCTCTGGGATGTTTTTTCTCTACATATTGCAAGAAAAAAAATTAGCGGTTTCACCCATGGATATGTCTAAGGCCTTGGGCTCAAATTGCACACATGGAAGCAGGGACACGTTCCCTTTTTTGAGAAGAGAAAGGGAGACCAGACTGATGCTCACTCGTTCGCAGTTGCCTCCCTGAGTTGCCTTTCAGAGTAAATGCCATGTTCTTAAAATCTAGTTTTTTTCCACATCCAAAATGTCTTTATTTGTACCCTTGGAAATGCTGATGTCACTCGCCTTACAAATTCAGGGGGGAAAACATATCCCAATTAATTGTACTTGACAAGACTGTCACATCTCTAATAATGGTAGACACAGAGCTTGTCAGCAGTGTCTGTTGCCATAGTTACCTGTAAGGTATGACAATAGCTACAGCTCCAGAAATTGGAGTGTCACAGAACAGAAGGACTGACTATCACTTAGCTAAATGATCCCACATGGCACCTTAGCTGATTATTAGAGTGGAGCGTTGTATTTCTCCAGGTGCCAGGGTTTCCTCAGGGTTTTTTTTCTTCTAGATTCCTACAGACTGTAGTAAAATGATCCCTTGATAACTCTTAAAGCCATTTCTCAACCTTTGTTTTTTGAACAGCTTAGAAATGCCATGTCATAATAATTGACCAGTTGAATGGCTTTCGACTCCATAATACCAGCTGTGATCACTGCCAAAGAGGTAAAAGTGTAGTTTTACCACGTGACTTGTTCGATCTATACGAGAACACCCAACCAAATGGATCTTTTCCCTTAAATCAGCTGCTTGCTTTCCTAAAAATAGTTGTGGAGAGAATCAATCTAAGTGTGTATTTTACTAAGTGCATATCTCATTAACTTAAATGAATGGAACAAAATGGACAAATTTGTTTAAACTGGGTTTACATGTAGATGTGCCCACAATTTAAAGATTCTTGGCAACATCCCCTGAGCTCCATGCCCCTTCCATCAAAGGAGAAAGCTGAGAGTCAGAAACAATGTTTAACGTTGGCCCCAGTGGGGGGCCTCACACAGACAAGACCCCTTCTCAGCTCCTGGGAGGTTCTTATAAGGTAAATAGGCACATGAATCAAATCTCCTTTGAGAAATAATGTTAACTTTATTACAGTGTTAAGCAAGGAGAGGAGGAATTAAAGTCTTAATGATAAGAGAAATAATACTCTCCCTATATAAAATTAGATTGTATTGTTAAAAAGAAAAACATACCCACACTTTCCGTGGGGAAATATACAAAGAAGTTCAGGGGTAGTGCTTCAACCAACACATGCAATTCTAGACATCCTAAATCTGCTACATTTTCCACAATAATTGAAATATAGAAATAAAAAAAATGATCAAAGAAAGGCCCAGGTTCCCCCAAAAACCCTATCCTAAAAATGTACAGGAGAGAAACTCTTTTTGGACAAGAGCTGAATGGCATTTTTGTTTTTCATTCAGAAAAACAAAGATAAGGCAAAGGGAGTACTATGTCTTCCCATGTGATAGAATCTTTTGAGGAGAAAAACACACATGCACAGATATACATACCCACAAATCTACATTTGCATTACATCCTTGTGATTCGGATTCTTGAATTGAGTGAGTCAAATACCTTTGTTTCTGTGGTATTTCTCAGCTGCTTGGGATAACCCAACCGTTTTTAGCCTCATTTCCCTGGGGGTTCCATGTCCGAAACCATAACGGAAAAGGAACTCAAAAGCCTTTCATCAGCTGACATTGGAGGGGACAGAGGAGGGATCACAGGCAAAGGCAGGCCACCAGCCCCTTTTCTCACAGAGAAAAATGACCAGAGCTCTCGGCAGATTGGACTCAGAGCAGCCAGTAGTGCTGCTCCGTGTTCTCTTCTCTGAAATGGAGCAGACGGAGCTATGTAAACAAGAGGCAGAGCAGGCCACATGTGACCAGGCGGTCCCCACGCCGTACCCAGGGACATTGCACAAATGGCATGAAACACAAATAAGCAAAGCAGGGCAGGTGCTTTCTAGAACAGTGACAACACTGGAAGTCTCGTGGTTGGGTGGGCATTGACTTAAGGGAAATGGCAGCCCCCAGACAACCCTGGCTTGTCCAGTTGCCTGGCAGACGTGAGTCAGTGTTGCGGTGTGTGCTCCTGATTAGACCCTCCGTGCATTTGCTCTCGGTCTCATAGCTGCTATTAACTACGGGTCTCCCATGACAGAGAAGAGAGGAAAAACAAGAGCCAATTGAAATACTGCATTGCAGAGATTATAGAGCTTTCGCTTTATTGCCTGATGTTATTTATGTCAGCTATGAACCTCATGAAAGTCAAGACCCTCTGACATATTTCCTCCTATATTCCAACTCCTCATAGAGAAAGGTGTTCAAAAAATATATAAATGAATCCCTGAGACATTACCTACTTTTCCTCCATTACGAATCCTAATCATAAAAAAGCTGATATATGCATGTATAGAGTACGTGTTCATGTGTGTGCATGTCTTCATTGAATCCCAGCTCCTGAATCATTAAAACCCAGAGGAAAATGTGGTCTTTGTCTATGTGTAGTTAGACCATGAATGTAAACCATGTGTGAATTGGTCAAAATGTCCTTCTAATTGGAGATTTTGAGTCTAGTGACCCCCTGGATAAACTATACATTTGAATGTTTTCATATTTAATTCTTATTCTCCCTTTTTTGGTGGGAAATGGAGTTATTCCTTGGGAAAGGCAAATGAGAACAATTGCACACAGATCGACACTCTGGGGGGCTGAAGCCTTAGGTACCAGTGGAACAAAGGAAGCAGGCGACGGTCAGCTGACAGTTACAGAACTGATGTCTGTTAGTCCCTCAAAAGCAACTGCAGGCATCCTCCCACCGGTGTCATCCACTGCCTCCTGGCAAGCCCCTCAAGCGACTGGTTATCCCTCTCTGGTACCTCCCCTCAGAGAGACCTCTTCCCATCAGCTGTACTTCCTGATGTTAACGTTCTCATTCCACCGATCATGCCTACTCTGGACCTTCTCATTAACTAGTTCCTGCGCATATGCCTATTTCAGGGGAGGGATCAGCCCCTTCGCTCGCTTCTGGCCCTTTGGAGCTACGGCTCTGCAAAGAGAATGTTCCAGAACAGAGAAGACCCACTCTAAGCCTTTCGCCCTTTTCTTAGCACAACCTACTGTGAGTGAGGCAGGTTCTCTTTTCAAAGCTAAACGTAGAAGCACAGCTTTCTGGGAAGATCATTGCCAGTGATGTGGGCATCTTGCCTCCACTATGACCTTCCCTTCCTTAGGCGAGAGCATGTTCAAGAGTACCTTTTCCAGACTGCATTTACACAGAAAGGGTAAAAAGACACAGCACTAAAGATTCTTTGCCTGAACCTGCTTCCTCAGTTTAGGCCGGTCAACAGTGCTACTGCCCGTTCACCCACATGGATGGCCACCCAGTCCTGCCACTAGAGAAGGCAGCATATTCCCAAATGGCTACTGAGCACAGCCAAGACATCGGACACTTAGTTCTTCGGCAAAGTGACTCATGGGTGGAAGACCATTAAAATCTAGCTCTTGGCTTGGGAGTAAAGGAAGCCTGAATGGGTCCCCCAGGCCCTTGGAGGTTGCAAGGATTATGTTTTCCAGCAAACTTGAGCTGTACAGGCTGAAAGGGAAGAAGGTCCCTCAGTGCTGGAAGGGTGTGTGAATGGGAAAATAAACAGAATGGAGAGGCATCAGGGCTGTGGATGCCCGAGTTCCTTCTGAACTTTGTACAGGGAGACCTCCCATGTTCTCCCTTCCCTCAGAGGCCGAGACAGAGGGACAGCCCTGCCTGGCCAGGCTGGGAACCCCAGCTCACTTTCTGAAAGCCCATGGGGATTTTTCACTCCTGTCTGGAACCCAATGTCCTACCGTAAAGAGATACAGCCTTGGTTAACCTTACCGCCACACTTTAATCTCTTTTCATGTCCTCCCTGTCTCCATTCTTCATTGCTCTGCTCTTAGCCCTCCATCCCATTCTCACCAAAGTAAAAGGGAAAAAGGATTCTCCGGTGGGGGCAAGTATAGATTTCTCATCACAAAAATAAACGTTTGGTGTTTATCCTCAGAGACTACCTTAAATAACATGTGTTTTCACTCAATCAATAACTATTAAAATCAACTCTGTACCCAGCCCTGTGCAAAAGATACCTAGGTGAACAGAGTACGAATCTGCTACTCTAGAGATCATAGCATTATAATAACTTGATTCTGTGCCTTAAGGTTTTCATACAAATAGGAGCAAGGTATTGTGGGAGTACAGTGAAATAAACTTTTAATTGTCCCCAGGCATATTGAGAAAAGCTTCTTGGAAGGGGCAACTTTTAAGTTGGCTCTTCAGGGAGAGATCCTAATTCTCTATGCAGTCAAAAAGGGAAGAGTTTACGAGCTAGAGGAAAATCATTTTAAAACATGAGAAGATGAAAATAACTTACCGATTCAGGACACTGCACTCAACAGCAGTATTAGAGGTGAGACCATGCAAGTAGGTAGAAGCCAGGGCGAAGAGTGTCTTATGCTCTGGATTTAGAGGTTTAGACATTGTCTCATGGAAACTGGAGAGACTGCTGTGTTTTAAGTTAGAAAGCATCATGATTGAATTTGCATATTAAAAAGAGCTCTCTTGAGATGGTGCTGAGATAATGCAGTCAAGGCAAAACCAGAGACAAGGGAACTAGTGAGGAGGTGCTGAGAAATTCAAGCCAGAGATGATGAGGGTCTGAGGTAAGGCAAGGCCATGGGGTTGGAACAGAGGGGCCCCATATTATTTGTCACTCAGTTCCCAAGATAACATTTTTTCTAATAGTATGATGTAGAATCAGACAGGAGAGCATCCACTCCCAAAGGCAAGAATTGTTCATTTTCTTTGCTTATATTTACTAAAATTATCTTGTTCTGAGCCTGAACGAAGCTCAAAGTGAGTGGTGGTGGTGGTGGCTTGTCCTTGCAGATTATGATAGTGATGATGATGGTGATAACAACCCATGTAGACTGTAAAATCAAAATTCAAACCCTTCTGAATTAAGATTGAACAATTATTCCCACACAAAGGTTAGAAGTGGTATCTTCAGAGATATAGTCACTATTATGGATTGAGGGCATTCTTGCCTTCAACCAGGATAATTTCAGGCACTGCTGGACATGTAACCATAGAATAGAAACATCCACTGATTTCATGATTCTAAATCATAAATCTGGAGTGAGAGGGCTTCGTGTATGCATTCTCATTGATTCTCATTGCTCTTCTCCTGCCTGCTTCAACCATACCTCCAAACTCCTTCACAACCCTGCTCCTTCTCACCAAACTTTCTTATTCTACAGTGGAGCTAGTCACTTACTACTTCATGTGCCCACAGCACTGTACTCTAAAGTGTGTTACAGTACTTAGATATTATGGAGAGTAAAAAAAGAAAAACTGAGAAAATGAACAAGTTAGTGAGAAACTATAATCATAGCAAGACAGCAATGCAACTAACAGTGAAGCACAGATTAAAAACCTAATATAATCCAGTGATGACCAATAATCAAGAACCAGGACAAAATAGCATGTACATGTTTGTTTTCATGGACAAAGGGTCAGTAGCTTATCAGATTTTCAAGGGGGTTTGAGAAACAAAGTGTTCATAAGAATACTTGTTATACATAAAGTGAGAAAGAGATAACATAAAACATTGTAAAAGAAGTGAAATATTCCAATGTATTTCTGTTGAGTCTTGCTGTTCAAGCGTGTTTATGTAACTGACTTATTAACTGATTTATTGACTGATTTTTAAATAGATCATCAAAAAACAGAAATATTAAATGTAAATACATCATTAAGAAGCAGTTTTTAACTCAAAGAAAAATGATAACAGAATGAGCCAATGAGTTCTGGCCTCAAATCAAGCAAAGCCACATAAAATATCAAAATCCAATAAGATACAACATTAGGTATCTTTCCCTAAAGATAGGATATGTGTTGTATAATCCTAAGAATGTAAAAGGTTACCACAGTTCTAAAGTGTATGAAGTCACATTTCTTAAGAGCCCATCAAATTCAAAGATTTAGACATAGAAGGGGAAGAATGTGTACATATCAGAAGAGCTTATCAGCTTAATAGGATCCATGAGCTTTTCCCAGCAGACAGAAAAATTAGGTAATGTGGATCACTTGCTTTCATGGAAGTGGACTAAGAGAACATTCCCCCTCATAAATTCAAGGAATCATTGACATTATAACATAAATAAAGTGTGAACTTACCCTCAGGTTCATAAACAAGAATCCAGATAGCCTTCTGGCCTACAACTCTTCTAGTAATAATGTAAATTGCAACAAAGCCTCAAATGCCAAGTTCCTTCCATTTGTCCTCGCGTGGTCTGCAGGGTCAAGGACTGGAGGGTTCATTCCAAGGCAGAGTCAGCTCTTCCCAGGCTATTTCCTCCAATACCCGGACACACCACTGCCATGGCCATGTTGCAGTGCGAATGGCAACCCAACTGCAAACTTCCCATCAGCATATCCAGTTCAGCAGTAGAATGGATCCACACAGTAGAATGGAAGGAAGTCTCTAGAAAGAACCGTCACATCCAAACTGTCACATCCAGACAGACCAAATCTGTGAAAATCTCGGGGCCTCCCTCATGGATACAGTCTCCCTTGCAATTCAGCTGTGCATTTTCAACCAGTGACCCATGGGCCACAGACCCTATCACATAAAAAGTGACATTAAAGAAAGATGAGCTTG
This sequence comes from Craseonycteris thonglongyai, assembly GCA_004027555.1. Classification (NCBI taxonomy): domain Eukaryota; kingdom Metazoa; phylum Chordata; class Mammalia; order Chiroptera; family Craseonycteridae; genus Craseonycteris; species Craseonycteris thonglongyai. Next base: position 64,917 of record PVKE010002381.1, on the reverse strand, counting down.
ACTCCTCTACAAATCATAGATAATTCAAAAATCTAGAAGGGAATACCTAGATTCCTTTTTCCTGTGACAGCTTTAGCCTAGAATAGAAAAGTGTGTGCCCTGAGCCATCCTCACTGATCAAAGTTAACTCTCTAAAAACCATGCGGAAACACAGGACAAGAAACATCAGAACCACTGGTCTGTTCTGGAAAACCACTGGGCTGATGATACGGACATGAAACAAGAAAGTCTTGATCTGGTTCCAGTTGCGATTTGCTGCCGCCCACCAGGAAGTGCCTCCTTCCCTGCCCCCTCCCTTGGCCACCTCCCTCAAGTCTCTTTTACAGCAATGATGAGGAATCAAAATCCCTAGAAAGGTACAATATTTGCCAAAAGAAAGTGTAGGTGTGAATGTGTGGGTCATACATGCACTGAAGAAAAAATGGCAAGGAAAGCAAGCCACCAGAGTTAAAAGAACCTTGTATCATGGATTTCTAAAACTTAAAAACACAAAGTAAAACTGACCTCTCCTTTGAAACACATATCTGAATCATTTTTCAGAAATATAATTCACCTGCATTTACTGGGATTGCATATTTGAGTTCCTTTTTGGATGTTTACTGTAACTCATATATATGAATCTTTAAAATTAAAAAAAAAAAAAAATGAGATGACAATCAGATGGCCTTGGCCACAGGAGTATTTAATGGCCACAGGAGTATTTAATGGCCACTTCAGTCTTCTAGCAGAAGTCCATCTTTGTATTTCTGGAGCCTGACACAGCACGCTTAGCCAGAGCAGCTGGCCGCCCGGCATCCTTTTCCACCCAAATCGATCCAGAATAAGCTCTCTCCTCCAGATGGGGTCATGTACGGGCCCTTGCTGCTTAAAACAGAAGCAGCAGCTTGTGAGAGAAATGAGTGTCAGGCCCCACCCCAGCCCTGCCTGACCATAATCTGTATTTTTCTGAGACTTCCAGGTGATTCATGGGCACATTCCTGCTTGAGAAGTCCTGCTGTGGACTATGCTACCGACCCCACCACTGGTACCCAGAGGGAAGGGAGACAGGCGAAAGAGAAAGTCACACAGCTGGTAATTCACACGTGTGTGCTTCACAGGTGGAGGGAAGGACAGAGCTGTGGGCCCAGTGTGCTCTTGGTGGAGCAAGAATGAGATTTGGGTGATGCTGTATGCTTCTCTCAGAGCAACTGAAACTTTGCAGACCTGAGTGTTGTATTGTTGTTGTTTTTTTTAAGATTTATTTTATTGAGAGGAGAGAGACAGAGACCAAGAGACAAAGAGAGAGAAGGGGGAGGGCTCAGAGCAGTCTTCATAGTTGTGCATCATTAGTTGTAACATAGTTGCATTCCACACAGGTGCATGTAGAGCCACGCTGGGCGGGAACCAATTTCAGGGCCTCCCATGTGGGAGGCAAGAACCTTCACGTCTAAGCCATTTGGGCTGTTACCAGGTGTGCTGCAGGTCAACAGTTGGGGTTACAAGGCTGGGACCAGAAATCAAACCCTGGACCTCATGATTGCGAGGCAAGTCCTCAACCACTGAGCTATCCCAGCATTCCTGCTTTTTTTTTTTTTAATGTAATTAAATCTCCCTCTACTTCTTTTTTGACTACTAGCTAACATTTTTGACCATTTACTATTATATATGCCACAGATTATCTTAAACTCTTCAAGTTTACTCTCTCAAATAACCCTTTCAATGACCTATGAGTAGGTTCTACTACTACTCCCATTTTGCAGAGCCATTAACGAACTTGCTCAAAGTCACACAGCTGGTAATTCACATGTCGCTCCGAGTCCAGCACCCGCAGAGCTGTCACTCTTCTCAACACAATTACCTCCTACGCAGGGTAGAGGTGAGCTGCGTGGTGACTCGCCGAACCTGTACACACGTCCCCCTTCAGTGGATGGAGCTGCAGGATGGCCCACCAAAGAAGGTGGCCATGAAAGTTCAAGGTTGCAGAGACTCAGAGGAACACGTCAGCGTCAAAGAGAAGGTCGTCACTCCGTGGTCAGGGCCCTTCCTCTGGCCACACGGAAATGGTGCCCAGGCTGTGAGGCATGGTGGCTGGAGCTTTGTGACAAGGCTGCTATTTAATGCACTTTGCTGGGAAAGAGAAAAGCAAGAGCTCCTGGGAGCCCAGAAAAGAAGCATGACAGACCGGTGAGGATTCGTCCACCTCTGCTCTCCTCCTTTACGAGGGCATTGGGCCAGGTGGCAGTACTCAGAGAGCAGGTGGAGAGAGGCAAGAATGGGGACAGTGACGACTGGTGGGAGCAGGAGGACAGGGCAGCTGGGAAGAGGAGCAGGGGTGGGGCACCCAGAGGAAGTGGTTTTCACTCAGCTTTGCAAAGAGCCACAGAGGTTCTGGGAACACTGAGGCTGCCGTGGGAAGGTGGGTGACCCAGAACTCACAAGACGCGCTTCTTGAGATCAGAATTGTCTACTGACTGGGACGGTTTTTAAATCAGAGTCCTAGTCGCCACAGCAGGGCTTCAAAAATCCTTAAAATCTTCCATCAAAATCCAATCTGCTGCCCTTGAACTGGCACCACCGTGTCATGGCTTCAAGACTCCTTGGCTCTCCTGGACTTCAAAGCACAGATGCAGGTCCCCAACCAGGCCAGCCCCCCCTCCAGGAATCCGCAGAAACAGCAAGAGCAGGAAGCGGTGAGAAGCGGCTGGTCTGGTGCAGATGGGCGCTGTGTGGGGAGGCTCGCCGTCCTCAGCTCTGCCAGGCCCAGGGCAGCAATCAAAGCGGCTCCACCCGGTGAAAGCGGCCTGCAGCGCGCAGCACTGTCACAGGCGGCTGCTTAGATCCTGGGGTTCAAAGGGGGTGTAGCCACGGAGAAAGCTAGCTGCTAATGTTGTTTTCTTCAACGAGCTTTCTTTAAGTTTGCTTTATATGGGAATTCCTCTTTAACCTTACAACAAAGAGATTTATGTTAAGTCTTTTTTTTTTTAAATCCTTTAAGGTTTGAGACTTAGGACCAGAAATAGAAGCACTACATTCAAGAAACAATCATAGGTTTCTCTTGTATTACTTTGTCCTGTTTTCTTTTGTTTTTATTTCATTTGGGGTTTTTTGTTGTTGTTTTGGTTTTTAGGGGGGAGTGGTTTTTTGGATCTTGTTTTGTTTTGTTTTGTTTTGTTTTTGGTTCCTGCTTCTGAATCTCTTTTCAGGCAACTTTTCTTTGGAATCTGTTTTGTAAAAGACGGAAGCTGTCCACTTCTGCCGGTGAAGTTGGGAGAAATAGTGAGTGTGTATCCGCACACTACACGCACTTCACAGACCTGAGCGATGAGGGAGATAATAACGGATGTCACAATTTACCCCTCTTTCTATATTGTCTATCCATGGGTCAGGTTTTGAAGCTATGGATATTCTGAATTCTTCTGACTTTTAACTTTCACACTAAAATGAAGCATGATTCACGTACAACCATTACACTAGTAAAGTATTCCCTGTCTTTATATTTGTCTTTATAAAATGAGTTTTATGCTTTTGTATGCCTCTGTTCGAACTCACTGTGTACATTACATCTTTGCAAATTTTTGTATCTCAATAAAACTGTTTTAAAACATAGCTAATATCTTATTTTTATGGGATGCTGGGATGGCTCACTTTGCAGCTCCAGAGTCCGAGGATCGAATCCTGGCCTCAGCCCGTGCGGACCCATACACTGAAATGGGGTGTGCTTCCCATGCGGGAGGCCCCCAGTTTGGTTCTTGCCAGGGCAAGCCTCCCATGTGGGAGCCCCGAGTTTGGCCCCCAGCTCACGGGGCATGCCTGCCATGCAAGAAGCCCCCAGCCCAGTTCCACCCTGTGCGGCCCCCGCCCACCTGTGTGGAAGGAAACCGTGTCGAAAACTGATGAAGTTCAACTATGGAGACTGCTCTGGGCCCTCCCCCTTCTCTCTGTCTCTTTCTCTCTGTTAAAAACGATAACATAAATCTTTAAAAAACAGCTAATATTTTCTAAAGAGGGGGACAGTGGCCCCAGGCCCCCTCACCACCCCCTTAGGTACTTGGGGAGGAAGGGGAATCGCCTTCGCTTAGGAGAGAGAGCGGGTACCTTGTTCATGCTTCCAGTTGGACCTGGCAGGCTCCTCAGGGCTGGAGCTGGGTTGGACGTTGTCCCAGAAGCCTTTGAACATGGCAGAAGCCACATCAGGTCCTCCCCAGTGGTCACGATGTCCCATGGACCTGGGCCAGGGAGAAGCAACAGCCAATTCGCAGCAGCCACAGAGCAGTTCTGCTGGGTCAGGCTGCCCATGGACAGGGCCGTGGGCTTCTTCCAAAGCGTGGCCTGGACGAAGACAAGGCTTCTAGGCAGCCACCAGGTAAGCTGCCTGGGCACGAATAACCTTCCAAACTTCTCAAACCAGATCACTAAAAATGCAGTCATACTATTTTATTTCAATATAAAATGTGGAAAGGTTCTCACCTCCCATGCGGGAAGCCCCCAGTTCAGTTCTCATCCCCTGTGTCCTCCCACGTCCACCTGTGTGGAGTGAAACTATGTCACAGCTAATGATGTACAACTATGGAGACTGCTCTGGGCCCTCCCTCGCGCTCTCTCTCTTTTTCTCACCTTCTCTCAAACAATAACATAAATCTTAAATCAATGAATTCTCTTCTTCACTATGACAAAATGGTATCATCTTGTTTTCAATTTTAGGCCTAAACTCTTCAGTGGTTTTTTGGAGAACTTGGTGGTATCCAAGGGAGAGAGCTTAATATCAGAGACCCAGACACATGCAGGGTCGGGACTGTTTCCCCGGGACCACTGTCCACGAGGAATCTTAGGGACAGCGCAGACCTGGGAGCCCGCAGCCATTTGCCACTAGCTGCAGTGAGGCCTTGGTCTCGCCGTGTACTCTCCGGGAACACCATCTTCTCATCTGCTCAACACCCCACAGACGTACCCTGAGCCTTAACTAGTCCCCAGGTGTGACGACCTGAGATGGTTAGTAGGAAGGACCACACCTTCACGCCAGAAAAACGTTCATACCTCTTCCACGGAAACACCAGCGTATGTTTCTTATTGCCTCCTTTTTAAAACTCTCTAAATGACAAAAAACAATGCATTTGGTGATACTCTTAACACACGCACATGGACTCATTAGAAGAGCGTTCCCACCGTATCACAACAGCAGTGGTTCTCACACCGGCAAGACACGGCATTCACGCGTCTAACTCCTGTACAGAGACTAGAGTCCGCTGGTTCCTCCCGGGAATTTAAAGTTCCAGGGACCACACGCTCCTATCTCTGCCCGAAATGAGTGGTTCCGGTCTAGGGGGTCTGACAGGTCAACCGCATTACACAAAAGCACCCTGGCGTCGGACACTGGGCTGTCGTCATTGTCCCTTTCCCAGGAAACCCCCATCCCCCAGTGTTAAAGCGCCAGTAGACTGAGGGGCCATCTGGCTGGAAACTGTCCTGCACCGTATTTTAACCCCCAAAGGGCCATCACTGCCTCAGATCATCTTCAAGTCGAGTTCCCAAGACATTCGAGGCAGCCAATTTGGTGTCGTTTATATTCGTATCTAAGTGCAACTGCACATTCTGTCATTCCCCTCTGGCCCTGTACGACAGTCCTCACACTCATGGGACAACGCCATCAATGCGGAGTAACTGAAATGGTTTCCTGCTGGAGTTCTCAGCCCACCTGCGTGCAATCTTCCTGTTAGTTACTGCAAGTGTCAGCCGTCATTCATCACATTCTTCAGTAAATCTGCCTTCCCAGTTCCACGGGCCACTTGCAGAGGGTTAGGGCTGAACGTCTCTTGTATCCGCACCACTGACTACAGGGCGAGGCATACAGAAATTGTTCTTCACGTGGTTTTGAAAAGATGCAAGAATGGGGACCCGGACACAGCAACATTGGATCTCAGCTCTGTCTGGTTCTCCAGTGTAGGTTACTATCTCTTTCGCCAAGACGCCTGCATTGTTGCTGAAAACTGCACCGGGAGGACCATCTTCTAGAATTCGTGTGGGTCAGAGCCTCTTTGGTCCTGAGTGTGTGAGCGTGTGTGCAGTGATCATGGTGCTAGTGGCTGAGCTAGGGCCTGGGAGAATGGCATCCAGGGGGAAATGCAAGTAAGGAGAAGGTGCTGTGGTTGGAATGGAAATGAGAGGGAAGAAGTCAGGGAGAGGGGGGAGGAGAGGGGAGGAGAGGGGAGAAGTAAGGAGAAGAGAACCTATATTAAGGAACACCCACTGCAAAGTGAAACGACTTCGGTTTTTCCACACATTTATTCACCCGTAGGAAAGCGATGGAAACAGATTGAGGTTAGGGTGACCGTGTGTTTAGTTGGCACGGTGCTGGAGTCCACTTGCAAAGCGGAGGGTTTCTGCAATGCATCCGAAAGCCTGTGTGCAGATGCCATTTCCTCCTCTTGAGTTCTAAAAGCACTCTGGTGAAGAGCTTTCTCGTGACATGCATTCGAGTCTTCCTAGTTTGGGGTCTATTTGCATACTCTCCTGTTCCTCCATATTAGGGTGTTCACTCCAAGGACCGAAGCCCCGTCTTTTCCTCTCGTAGGCACTTGCTCCCAGATGGCTGCACCCCCTTGGGACCTCGTGGACCTCGGACGCCGCAGGTGTGTGCAGCTTGAGCGGCCCAGTGAGGAGGGAGCCTGCTGGAACCGCCCACCTGACAGACGTCCGGTGAGACTGAACCCCACCACCCTGACCCTGAAGCCCAGCTGCCTCCCCGAGAGAAGTGAACATAAACTATTGAACATTCTATAAGGCATTTCAGAGAAACAGGGTAGGTGATGGCAGCCCCTGTGGCACTATCAGCAGCAGCCAGCCAGTGTGGGGAGGGAGTTCTGACAGAGAAAGACAAGGTCGCCTCGCCCTCCAGTCTCATTAGTGGAAATAACACTTAATCAGAAAGTAACATCATTTAAAGATGTTTGGAAGTGTCTTGGGCGATTATGAAATTGCTGGTGGCACGATGAGGTTTTCAAAATACACAGAGCACGCCCCCTGGGAGCCACGCAGGGACCAAGCGGGAGCATGGAGCGTTTCTTTCCTCTTTCACTGCTAATTAAGAAATCTGACAGGAGAATAAAGGGGGTCAGGCATATGGCGAAGGAAGGAGACTGAACTCTGGGTGCTGAGCACACAATGCAATAGGCAGATGATGTGCTATACAGAGAACTGCACGCCTGAGAAGTATATAATGTTATTGACCAATGTTGCCCATTCAATTTAATTTTAAAATACCCGTGATGTTACCTACTGGGCTAAGGCCCCTGACGATGATGACTAATATTGGTGCATTCAGGACTTAATCTTTAACTTGATTTTCTGGGGTGATTAGATGCTGAACAGCAAGCCTGGCCCTCTTAGTCTGTGATAGATTCATTGTGTGAGTCTGTGAAAGACGCGATAACGTGAGAGGAATAAGGAATTTTACCCTCTTGCACACTCGTCCACCCCCAGCCAACAACACTTGTCATGTACGGTGGGTGTTCTCGGTAAGATGTGCAAAAATCTGTACCGGCCACCCTGCCAGTGAGCCCGACGCCTTTACTGGGCAGAGTTCACGTCCAAAGCTCATAGAAGGCAGTGCAGCAAAGACGTTTACGAACATGAACTCAGAGTCGAGCATACCTGGTTTGCTCCTAGCTCTGCCCCTTGTCACCCTCAAGCAACCTTCCTCACCCCTCTGAGCCTCAGTTTTACCCATCTGTAAAATGGCAATACTGAAGGTACCAACCTCATGACTGTCAAGGATTAAATGAGACATGTACAAGGCTTAGTGGAATGTCTAGTTTCTGATAAATGTTAACAGAAATCTTATTATTAGTTTTATTACTCTAAAATGTCTTACAATTCAACCATCTTTCTTTACAGAGTCTGAACCCACTTTGCAATCATTACTCCACCCAAGGATGAGAAGAAAGGACCCCTGTTAATGGAGGAAAGTCTCCAACAAGCTGGTCATATGCACATATGTCTACCTTCTTGCTTAGAAAACAATCTTTGATCAAGTCTGGTCAGGACCACACAGGGAGCCCTTACGATCCTACAAAGGAGGCACTCCATAAATATTGCACATCATAGGGGTGTGTTTATGGTTCCAAAGTAAACCAAGATCTTCCCAGTGTAGGCCCCTGCCAGTCTCTCTCTTTCTGCTGGTGGAGAAGTCTCTGTTCCATTCATACTTGCATGTTGCCAAGAAAACAGGGCAGATACAGGCAGTCAAGGAATAGCCAGCAAGCTCTGTGACACTTGAAATTATTATGGAAGAGAAATGGAGCAGCTGTGTCCATTCATTGGCTTTCCACACCCCTGTTGAGTAGTTGTCCAGCCTTGTTTAGCAAGGAGACCGAGCGGCCTCAGAAGACAGAAGGCATGAGGTGCCATCCCTGTGGGTGACTGACAAATGCACGTCGATAGAAACTACTTTGGCGAGCAGCGGGTCCTTGCCTGGCTCTGACCCCGACCCCGGCGTCATTTGACCAAAGCACACCTAGTGCTGGATGCTGGTGTTCATGGCCAAGGTGAGATGGAAGGATAAAAAACGGAGGAAGGAAAAAGCTTACCACATGCTCAACAGAAATCTCCTGCAAACAAAAAGTCAAAAGATCATTTTTCTGAGTTATTGATCTTTTCTGATCTTGTCTTCATTTAGATACCAATTTGTTGACTTTTAAAAAAAATGAAAAAAACATGGAGAAATCAGGTACACTGAGTTACAGAATCTCTTCCTCATCTAAGACCTAGAGCTCCTTCATTTCTATTAAAATTGGGCAAATCATCCCCCCAAATGCTGATGTGGGGTCCAGGCCTGGTCAGAAGTAGCTGGGACACATTTATAAATGACAGATGCTCTGAGCTCAGCCCGCATGGACTGACCTGGAATCTCTAGGGGTGACCGCATCATTTTAAGCAACCATGGTGACCGCTGGTGATTGTGAAGAGTGACCACCTTTGGGAACACCAGGAATGGGCCATTTTCATGCCTAGCTTCACAGTGTCCGCACCTGAACAGCACGCCCTCATGAACAGTCCTCCCTATAACTCCCATCTGGAAGCTCGCCACGCGAGGTCCAAGAAGCTAATGCTGACAGCCAGTGTACACTGGCTACGTCTCCTACCCATCCCCCTGTTGTCTGTGCTGCAAAAAGCCCCTCCCTCCAAGGTCCTAACACCACTTACCCTGGCCTTCACCTGGACCCATATCCGATCGGCCCCTCTCAAAGTGAAATGCAATTTACCCCTTCTCACCCGGAAGAGTTTTTTTGTTGAGACTCATAAATGCAACACAGGTTTGGCCTCTGAACATATTGGCTAGATGTCCAGAAAAAAAATCACAGAATAATTATTCCAATGGGTGCTTAATAAAATTACTGATAAGCCCGTGGAGTGAGTAACTGCTTTTAAAAAAGTGTCTTATTTCAAGTGTGTGGGGGGGGGGGGGGGGGGAGAGATTTGAGTCAGATTTAAGCAAAGCAATAAATTCATCTTTTCTTCCAATGGGGGGGAAATAATCTGACCTTATATCTGGAAATGGAAAGACAGACAAGTTTCTCCTTTATCTCTTTGGGAAAATGTGAGGACGGGAGGCAGGGGAGGCGAGCAGGGCAGGAGAGGAGGTGTTTTCTTCCTTAATGACAGGTTTTAAATGGTATCACATGTACTGTCATGTCTACACCTCCATAAATCGTATTTCAGAGAAAAGAATCCTTTCACCTCCAGGCTTCCTTCGTGGGGAAGGAAGATGCCATGGAAACCGTGCCTGTGCCTAAGGCAAGAGATGGTGGAAACGATGGAACTGTTTCCATGACTCCACAAGGCGACGCCGGTCTCTACCCAGAGACAGGGACCCAGCCTCAGGCACGCTCCCCGGGCAGAGACACCTTCGTCCCCTCTGCCCAGTTACTCGCCATCAGTAGTCTACCCAAAACAAGTCTGTCAGCTTCCCCCAAGGTTTCTCTCCCTCAGTGAGAAGAAACCCTCCTCCTCCTGAATGTTAGCTCAGCAGATGTTGGGTCACAGCAGTGGTTCTCAATCTGGGTGATTCTTGTCCCTCGGGGCACTTGCAACAATGTCTGGAGACATGTTTGGCTGTCACACCTGAGAGGGAGGCGCTACTGGCATCTAGTTATCTAGTCAGTAGAGGCTCCAGGTGCTGCTACACATCCCATAATGCAACAGACAGTCCCCACAAGGGATCATCAACCCCAAACCCCTGCAGTGCTGAGGTCGAGAAATGCTGCCTGAGAGGGATTGGTGGCAGCACTCAACACAGCTGATCTCTCCCTCCTCCTGGGTCATTTTCCTCCTTGGCGTCCAGGACACCACATGCTTCAAGTTTCCTCCATGCTCACTGGTCCAATTTTGTGTCTCCTCTGCTGGCCCCCTCCTCAACTCCCCGACTTCTAAACATTGAAGTGTGCCCAGACTCCACCATTGGACTTCATCTCTCTGCCCACTATCACTCTAGTCTATGCATTTAAATATCTACAGACCCCTGGGGAAGCCGGGATGGCTCAGCAGATGGAGCACTCGCCTTGCAGCCCAGGGTCTGAGGATCAAATCCTAGCCCCATCCCATGCAGACCCATATGCTGAACTGGAGTGTGCCCCCAGTTCAGTTCTTGCCGGGGCCTATGTGGGGGAGGCTTCCGGCCCAGTTCCTGCCCTGCGCAGTCCCGCACCCACCTGTGGAGTGAAACTATATGGAAACTAATGACATACAACCATGGGGACTGCTCTGAGCTCTCCCCTTCTCTCTGTCTCTCTCTATCAAAAAGAAATAATAATAATATCTACAGACCCACCAGACCCCTCCTCTGAATTTATATCTCAGCCCAGACTCCTCCCTGAAGCCCAGATTCACAGATGTTATATGAACCTCGCCCCTCGGATGTCTTCAGGGCTTCTCACACTCAGCATCCCCCAAACGGAGCTCCTGATCTTTCCCCCTAAATTCTACTCCTCCAGCTCAGGTCAGCTAATGGCAATTCCTTTCACCCAGATCGTCAGGGACATAACTTTGCAGTCATCCTCAACCCCTCTGTTTCGCTCAAACACTCATTCAATCGGCCATCAAATCCTATTAACTTAAAATACATCCAAAATTTGACCACTTGTTTCCACTTCCACTGTCGCCAGTCACACTGGCCCAAGCTACCGTCATCTCACATCACCTAGAACAGGGGCCCCCAGTCCCCAGGCCATGGATCAGTACTAGTCCACGGCCTGTTAGGAACCCGGCCGGGCAGCAGGAGGTGAGCGGCAGGTGAGTGCCTCATCTGTATTTGCAGCCGCTCCCCATCCTGCACGTGACTGCCTGAGCTCCTCCTCCTGTCACATCAGCGCCACCAGCTTCTCACAGGGCGCAAACCCTGCTATTGAGAGCTGTGCATAGCAAGCTCACTCCCACCCCCATCCACGCAAAACTGTCTTCCACAAAACCCATCCCTAAACAAGGACTGCCAACCTAGAACACTACAATAGTGTCCTAACTGGTCTCCACACTTCACTTCTCTCCCCTTCTCAATACAGGTGCCAGAGTGATCCTTTTAAGATTTATTTTTATTGTTTTTGACATAGAGACAGAGACAGAGAGAAGGGGGAGGGCCCAGAACAGTCTCCATAGTTGCACATCATTGGTTTTTCCACATAGTTTCATTCCACAGGTGGGCGCAGGGCTGCACAGGGCAGGAACTGGGCCAGGATCTCACCCCAGTGAGAACCAAACTGGGGGCACTCCCCAGTTCAGCACATGGGTCCACACGGGCCGGGGCCGGGATTCGATCCTCAGTCCCCAGGGCTGCAAAGTGAGCACCTAACCCACTGAGCCATCCCAGCTTCCCCAGAGTGATCCTTTTAAAATGTGTCACAGACCATGTCACTTCATTCTTAGAAAGCGTCAATGGCTCCTATCATTCCAAAGTAAAAGCCAAAACTCTTAGGCTATCTTACAGAGCTTTATAGTAATATGGTTCAGGGCTTCACAATCCCCTCATCCACCCAGCAGCCTCTCTCTGACTCACACCTACTACTCCTCTCCTTCACTGCGGCCTCCTCGCTGCCAGACACATTCCCACCTCTGCCCGGAAGCCCCCCAGGCTTGCCCTCCCAGCCCTTCACTTCTTATTGGCATCTCATCTTCTCAGGGAGGCCACACGATTGAGAATCCTGGCCCTCTTCCTCCGCTCGTGGGCTTTCGTATCGTTTCCATAGTGCGCATCACCATGTCACACAACTTAGTGGCCTCGTCTAATTAGTTGACCAGCCAGCCCTCCTCCCAGCACGCAAGCTCCCTGAAGGCTGGGGACCTCGCGCGGTGCTGCCGGCAGCGGATTAGCGCCGTCCGTGGGAAACGGCCCACGGGACGCACGAGCAAATCCCCATTCCGACTTCCAGAGGCTCTGGGAACAGGAGACGCTTGTATCACCCCGCACAGCGCCCCTTTCTGCCGCCCTGTCTGCCTCGTACTGGCCGTCACTGTGTAGGGAGCTTCGGCACACATTCGTCATTGCATATCATTTATTAAAAACTCCATCCACTCTCAGTTGGCTACTCAGTCTGAATGTTTAAGGTGTCAGAAGGCATCTCCGCAGTGAGGGCTTCATGACGCCTTCTAACTCGTTTTTAATCTACAGGAGTTCAGCCTCAGAGGACAGACTGTGAGCGGAGCTCCCGCGCCATCTTGTGGACGGCCTGGGAACTACACTTACTGCAAGCGGGTCTGTGTGCGCACGCGCGCGCGTGCAAGCCCCGCCTCCCCTTCTAGTCTGACTTCCCAAAGGCTTCTTGGCTGGGGGTGTTCCAGGTTGGTGATTCTCACTCCTTAAAAGAAAAATGTAAATGTGGAGGTTTTGACTTCTTCCAAACACTTTCTCACTTAGCAGTTTCCATCCAATTCAGCTCCCTAAGCAGGAAATCCAGTGGGCAGGATCACTCTGTTAAAGTGGCTATTTTACACGGCATGACTTCTTAGAAGACTGTCCCATCCTCATTTTTCAAAACTCAACACCCACCAGTGTGATGGGAGCATAACAAATACGCCTTTTGTTCCACTATCCACACTAGGTTTTAGATGTAAATACTCCTGGGAGAAATAACAGCTTTATTTTCAATCACACCACCCTAGTGACCTATAGCCAACCTATTATACAAGCAAGTATTCAAGAACGAGGGAAGAGGAGAAAGGTTACTGTCACCCAGAGGGAAGGTCTAGAGGTGGACACTATGGGCCAGGGCCTGTGACAAAAAGACCAACAAAGCCTTCAAGTGCAAGGTCACATGCATTACAGTTTCCCTCCTGTTAGGCCTGCATACCCATAGATCACGCTGTGATCACTATTTGGGGTTGGAGAAAAGCAAGCAGACAGCTCAATCTTCGTTTGTGAAAATTCTACATTCAAACAATTTATAGAGATGCCAGGACAGCTCAGGGGTTGAGCCCTTGCCTCGTAATCACGAGGTCTGGGGTTCAGTTCCTGGCCTTGGCCCTTGCAAACCCATATGCTGAACTCCGGCACAACTGGTCACCGCCAGGATGGCAGCAAAGGTTCTCGCCTCCCATGTGGGAGGCCCCTGGTTCTGTTCCCACCCTGCGCGGCCCCACATCCACCTGCGTGGAACGAAGCCACGTCACGGCTAACAATGTACAACTATGGAGACTGCTCGGGGCCTTCCCCTTCCCTCTCTTCTCTCTCTCTCTATTTCTCTCCCCCCTACCCTTTCCTCAAAACAATAAAATTAGTCTTTAAAAAACAAAATAATTTATAAAGCAATTGTTTTACTCACAAGAAGCCCAAACAGTATTCATTACAACCACCAAACCTGGTCTGGGGAAAGACTAGACAAAGACAGAGGACTTGTCATTAACACCCGAGGTGTCTGAAAGCAGCTTGCACTTCTGAAGTTTCTTGGATCCCTTTAGCCAACATTAGAAGCGTTTGGTTTTGTGATACCTATACAGAAAATGAAAGATGGGACAGTCTGAAGTAAATGTAAACTTTAAACCAGTATATCTGGATTACCATCAGGAGGAGGGAAGAGCATGAATATACATTGAGAGCCTATTCGTGGAAAGCATTACCTAGACATATTACCTAATATTTGTCTCAGTTTAATAACTCTTTTTAGAGCCCAGCTCTGTGACCTTGGGCTATAAGCTTAACCACTCTGAGCTTCATTTCCCTCATCTGTAAAATGATGTTGATACAAAACAGTTTCATGTTTCCTCAAAAAGTTAAGTACAGGATTACTGTATGATTCAGCAACCCACATTTCTGGGTATAGACCCAAAAGAAATGAAAGCAGGGACTCAAGCAGGTATTTGTACACCAATGTTCAAAGCAGCATTATTCACCATAACCAAAAGATAGAAGCAACCTAAATACCTGCCCATCCACAGATGGATGAATAAATAACATGTGCTATACAATGGATTCAGCCTTAAAAATGGCATTCTGACACATGCTACAACATGTATGAACCATGAGAGCATTATGCTAAGTGGAATAAGATAAATATGAAAGGACAGATATGGTATGATTCTACTTATGAAGTACCTAGAATAGGCAAATCAATTAATAGAGACAAAAAGTAAAATAGAGGCTACTTAGAGCTGCGGGGAGGGAGGAATGAGAAGTTCATGTTACGGTTACAGAGTTTCAGTTGGGATGACTGATGAAAAAGTTCTATAAATGCACAGTGGCGATAGTTGTACAACATTGTGTGTGTGCCTAGTGCTACTGAGTTGTACTTAAAATGGTTAAAATAGTAAACTTAATATTATGTATTTACCACAATGATAGATGATAGATGATTGATAGATCAATCGATAGATAAAGATAGATAGATGATTTTAAAAAAGAGGCTCAGTTATTATTCAAAGTCATGTCTTTCATCGCCCAAAAATAAATGTGCTTTCTACTATATTGTCTATTTCCAACTGTGTTGAATTGTGGTTTTGTTAAATTTTACTCTGTGCAAAAAGTGTGTTAATAGATGTTGTGAATTAATTGGGGGTAGTTTTATTAGTTACTGAACCACAAAAAAGAGAAATCCATTACAATGAATTTTTCCCAGTACAAAATACAAAGTCCCACAGAATTTCCCAGCTCTCCTCCTGAGCTGTCCCATCCCAGCCCAGCTCTGTCCCCGGGGACACCCCACCAGGGCCATTGCTCTCCTACAGTTCCATGAGAAAAGTTTCCATGATGTACTCCCCCACCCCCACCCCTCAATTTACAATGTAGAAAAATGACTTTTTCCCTCCAAATTTAATTGAGATGGAATATTCCAAAACCAAGGAAATGTCATGCCTTAGATGGTGACTAAGCTGGACATCCTGGGAATGACAGTTACAAGACACAGCTTTTTGCCAAAAATGTGACCTATGGGATCTAAAGACCATGTCACGCTGCCCCGCTCGATGGCTTCTATTTGGATGAAATGAAACCACCCATTTAATTTGTGTTTGAGAGGAAAACTTGCCAGAGTACACCAGGGCATGGGGGGTGGGGGTGCGTGCAAGTGCTCACGTGTTCACGGCCATGGGGAAGGAGGGCAGGCTGCCCTTTACCTCAGGAAACTCGGGAACTTACGGCAGGAAGTAACCTACTCTCCCTCGTAAACAAAACAAAACAAAGCAAGAGACACAGGTTAAGGAAATACCCAAGTTATGCTTTTACCTAGAAGAAAAGCAACCCAAGAGGACGGTCACTTGGAAGACAAGTTACGAAATACGAATCTCTCCACATAGGGCACTTCCCATATTTTCTCCCCTCTTTCAAATCTCAGAGGTGCATGGTCAAGACCGAAAATATAAAAAGCCATAAAACAAAGATGCAAATGGCTCTCCAGATGCAAGTCCATTCTATAAGAAATCACTTCATGAGGACAGATAAAAATGTGAAACAGGAAGAAAAGTGGTGGAGCTTAACCATTAAAGCCTATTCAGTTGATAAGCATGAACTGAACACCTACCACATAAAAGATATTTGGGTGAGGCTCCAAGAAACAGAGAATAAAATGTGATCTCTTCCCCACTCTAGAGTATAATCTAGTTGTGCATTTTTAAAACTCTAGTTCCATAAGCAGAAAACCAACTTGGTTTGAATAGTTAAGCCAGTAAGAATAGAAAGCAGGAATTCCAGTTCTAGATGGAAGGGTAACTATACGTATTTAATTCCTCTCCTTCCTGAGTTCTCATTAAAATTGTAGCAAGGGGGAAGCCGGGATGGCTCAGCGGGCTAAGCACTCACTTTGCAGCCCCAGAGCCCGAGGATCGAATCCCGGCTCCGGCCCAGGCGGACCCATGTGCTGAGCTGGGCTGTGCCCCCAGTTCAGTTCTTGCGGGGACCTATGCAGGAGGCTCCCGGCCCAGTTCCTGCCCTGCGCAGCCCCGTGTCTACCTGTGGGGTGAAACTATATGGAAAACTAATGCTGTCAACTATGGAGACTGCGCTGGGCCCTCCCCCTTCTCTCTGTCTCTCTGTCTCTGTCTGTCAAAAAACAATAAAAATAAATCTTTAAAATTGTAGCAAGAAATTTTTAAAGGACATAAATCCACACCAGTAAAGAAAATAAAAGGAGGCTATTGGTGATGACATTTCAACAGATGTCTGGAAGATAGAGATGGATGAAGGCATGTTGAATGGAAGTTCAAACCATGTGGAAGGTTGATGACATACGACTATGGAGACAGCTCTGAGCCCTTCCCCTTCTCTCTCTATCTCTGTCTCTCTGTCTCTGTCAAAAACAGTGGAATAAATCTTTAATAAATAAATAAAGGAAAGAAGTTCAAAGGAAATCACAGCCCAGTGTCTGCATGGAAGAGGATACAGTCCAGAAAAAAGCCCAGCTACTCTGCCAAACCTCGCACACAACAGGAATGACAAAGATTGTGAAATAAAGGTGTGTCCAAAAAACAGCTGCTCTGCCCACTGCTGTCACTCAAAGCACCTGGAAGCCACACCCACCCCTCTCCAGCCCCTCCCCAATCTAATCATCAGAGTTCTCAAACCAAATCACGTGGCCTATAACTCAGCTTACATTCTGATCTAATTAATTCGATCCTTCTGAGGCTGACGTGGACTTCAGACAGAAAGTTAGTGAAGGTGGATGGATGTCTCAAAAACCACATGGAACCATTAGAAAAGAAGGGCATTGGGTTTTAAATGACAAACAAAATGTGAAGTTGTGACTGTGACAAATGCTACAAAGGAGGGGGAACCCCCCCAATGGAATTCTCTTCTGGATGGCGAACCCCTTGGAGTACAGGCTTGCCCACTAGATGAGTAGTGTCTAGGAACCCATCTGCATCAGTGTACCCGCTGGTGTTCGGAGAGGTTGTCTGACTTCAGTGGTTTGTTTTTGTTTGTTTTTGTAGACTCTTTCAACATGTTTGCCTATTTCATGACAGGTGATTTACACAAACAACGTGTGGCATGACAATGCACCTGTCCACACAGAACTGAGTGTTTAGCAGTTGTTGACCCAAAACTGCATGCCCCCTTTGCTCCATTCTCACTATTCCCTAGATGTTACCCTGAGGAACTTTTTTTGTTTCTCAGCACAAAAAAAGTCCTCAAAGAAAATGTTCTGCTGATGTGGAAGAGATGAAGTAAAAAACAGCAAGAGCACCAAAAGGCGTCAAATTTGACGAGTTCAAAAACTGTTGTGAGCAGTGGAAAAAGAGTCTCAACAGCTGTATTTCATCAAATGGTGAATACTTGGAAGGTGATTGAAGATTAAACATGTAAGAATAAATACACAATTCCTTATAAATAAGTTCTAGGTTTTGGGGGGGAGGGTCCCGTGTAATTCCAGTGTGCATTGAATTTAGCAAGATCATGTCATTGTGGCTTTATGTGACAGCTGCTTCACTGGAGTAAGGGGCCAGAGCCCTACTGTCATGGACCAAGGAGTCACAAGACGGGAGGAAAGGGAGATGAGGTGTCTTGGGTTAGGTTCCAAGGAGCAGACTCTGGGACAAGAAGTGCAAGTGCAAGTGATTGATTAAAATACTCCTGGAAAATACGTTAGAGATGGATGGATGAATGCATGGACTAGGGGGGTGGGGTGGGGGTCAGGGAGATGGAGAGAGAACACAGATGATTGATAGATGATAGATAGATAGACAGATAGATAGATAGATAGATAGATGATAGATTATATAGATGATAGATATGATAGATTATATAGATAGAGCTAGATTATATAGATGATTGATAGGTAGGTATACATACATACATACATACATACATGATGGATGGACAGATGATATAGATGATGGATGGATGGATGAATGGGCGGATAGATGGATGTACATAAATACATATAGGTAGGTGATGGATAGATGGATGGATGGATGGATGGATGGATGGATGGATGGATGGATATAGATAGATATGGAAATGTCTCTGTGTAGCTGTAGGACAGTCCATCATGGGTATGATTTGAACCTGTTTCTCTGGTGTTGGACGTCAGGTTTCTTTCTTGCACCTTGCTACCGCCTAGTCTGGGGTCAGCCCTAGTTTATGTGCATCTATGCTGTGTGACCATGTCCAGTTAACTTAGTGTCTCAGCCTCAATTTTCCTCCCCCTCAGGGCTGGACACGGATACATAACAGGTGTGTGAAGTACCCAAGCAAAAGGTGAAGGCTCGCTGGGGACGAGGTGCTAGTGACAAGACCCTGTGTCCTCCGTAGCTCAGCTCAGGATCCCAGGCCCTGGTGAGAGGCTTTCAGGCCACATGACAGTTCATAGAAAGTGCATCCGCTTCGGCATTTTTTGCGAACAAGGAGGTAAAGTGGGACAGAGAAGAAGGGTCGAGGCGCTTCAGCAGGGCACGCTGGTGCTGGACTGATCCTGCCATGAAGTGAAGGGTGTGCTTACACTGTGTCAGCACTCTGCTCCACAGCAAGACTGGCAAACCATTCCGGTGCCAACAAAACCTGAGGCAGGACCGTGGGAAGGTGACAACACAGCCTCTTAACTCAGGAGAAGCCACAGAGACAACCCCACCCACCACCAATTTCCCCACCAGGGGTGGGTGGGCCGGGGAGCTGTGCACCACCCGTGGGCCCAAGAAGCTGCAGGTGGTAGGGAGGGACAGGCCAGCTCTCTGCTCCCCCCCCCCATCTCCCCATCTAGGGGAAACGCTGGGGGAACCCTGCTGGGCTACAGATGGTGTCCCCATCCCCACAGAAGTCCCACATGGGAGGCTCTGGCTGAAGTCACTAGCGCAGCGGCTGCAGGTGTCTGGGGTCCCCTGAAGGAGCAGGAAGCGGAAGCCACTGGGGTTCAGCATGGGTGCTGGCCACCTCAGCAGGAGCTGACAGGAAGCAAAGCCCAAAGGGTCCCCAGTGCAAGTTCTGCCCCCTCCATGGTAAAGTGTAAGGAGGCAGGGGGGTGGGGGGAGGGGGCAGGAGGGAGCAAAAGGAGCCTCCGGGAGCACCTGTAGATGAACATGAAGCACCTTTTTGACAAAAGTCAGGGAAATATGCAGGATTGGGGTGATGGTTGCCCAACCCTGCACATTTCCTAAGTATCACTGAATTACACACTTCAAATGGGTAGATTTTACAGTATAGAAATTATACCTCAATAAAGCAAGCTGATTAAGAAAACCGCTGAACAGAAAGGTTAAGTGGAAAACATGGCCGTAATTTTCATACACAAACCAACACAGAAGTTGCCAGAGTGACTTGTGTCAGGAACAGGGTAAGTAGGCTGCCTGCTCTAGGCCGTAGCTAACAAAACTCGGGTCTAAGAAGACAGGACTCTTCCTGTTTGCACATAGCCATTAAAGGCGAACACATTATGTACTGTCATCGTAACATTTTAATTCACTTCATACAAGTTCTTGAATAGCTATTCATTGGACCAGGTGCCATGTTAAGGCAACGAATGTCCCCTTGTGGCTGTTTGCATGTGCTGATTAGAAGGGAACCTGAAAGTTTTGTTACGGGCAATCAGATTGAAGGCTACATGTATACATAGCTTGCTGTTTTTATACAATGGGAAAAACCTTTCCAGGACAATATGGCCCTGTCTTATCCCAAAATTATAGGTGTATTTGGTGTAGTGGAAATATGAAGCTACCCATGTTTAAAAAATAATCACAGGAAAGTTACTGACAGAAATGAGGCACATGAAACAAAAAATACATGGAAGCTACTAAATATTAAGTAAATGTTTTGTTACAGGATTACACACAAAGACTTGGTTTTATAAACATGTAAGTCAGTAGACAGGTACACACCCAGTTTTGTCAGAAACAAGCATCAACGGGTAGTTGAAGGCAGCAGGCAGGACCTGGCTTCTGAGAGATCACAGAACTCACATTCAAAGTAAAAGGTCGGCACACAATATGCCCCATTCCTTCTACTTCCACACACTTTAATGCCTGATTTTAAATTCTCAATTATCTGCATTCAATCGCTTCTCAGCTTTTTGGCTAAGATCAAGTGTAATTATCTGTATTCAAGACTTCATGCTGTGGAGTAAAAGTGTAGAAAACATTTTATCAGCACTAACTTTTAAAATGCTGGCAGTGTTCTGTGCAATCAAAACCAGAAGAAATGGAAAGGAGGAACTCAGGAAAGGGGGTGGGGAGCAAAGTGATGGCAGACGAGTGCTAGGAAAGAACAGAATTCCTAGAATAAGAAATTTCCCCTAAATGGACTGCTAGGCCAAGAAAGAAAATTCCCCCAAACTCCTTTTTCAGTATTTTGGGAATGTCAATTAAAGTTTGATTTGATCATGGAGTTTTTCATTTTTTTAGAAAAACAAAATATTAAATTTTAATATCACAAATGTTTTTACATGTTTATTCTTCAATGTAAAATTACAGAGTCCACACCATGTAGCTTCTTCATGATATACACTTCAGGCAGAAAACAGCAATAACCAAGAAAACATTGAAAACAAACTCACAGTAAATAGCCAGTTGTAGGTATAGGAAGGGTGCGTTACATTGCAGTGTGGACTGTAACAGTTTAAAAGTGGACCCCGTTTCGAACATCACAGATGTACATAATTTTCTTACAAAAGATCACAGGGACCAATTATTTCAAATCTGTAAAATCTTGTTAAGTTTACCAGAAAGGTTACCCCAGGTTATAGTAATTTTTAAACATTGCTGAAAAACTTGCAAACTTTACAGAACACTATGGATATCAAATCCCATTACTTTAAAACAAGTACTATTTAGAAAGTACAGATAACATGTTCAGTTTTGTTACTGGTAAAAACTTTAATGATATTAAGCTAAAAAATACCAGCGGGGGACTAGAGATGTGGGGGAGGGCAGGTGGGGTCCACCAACTTGCGTTCTATAAACTAAACTTAACAAGAAAGGCTCAAGAATGCTTCAGCTTCTCTAAAAAAACAATAGGTCTTAGGAACCATTCTTTTAAGTTCTATATTCAGATGTATTAGATTTAGCAATTTACTTTGAAATTCCAAGTTTTCCTCCTCAAGTATCTACTGGTTAAACCCGTATTTCTTATAATGGAATTACAGTTTGGGGTTTTTTTTGTTTTTTTCTGGTTAAACCAGTATTTCTTATAATAGAGTTACAATTTGGGGTTTTTTTTTTGTTATTTTTGGTAATCAACCAAGTTTTTCTTTTTTAGAGGATAATATTAAGATACTATTTTTTATGTTACTAAAGTCTGGATTAGAGTTGTTTGAAAGGGGACTGGACTTACTGAATAAATTCTGCTGTGATATCTGACACCCGATGTGATATTTTGGGACTGAAATTATTAGAGAAAAATAGAACTACATGCAGATTAACCAGTCTTATTAGAAGTTTCCAAAGAGAAACGACTTTTATTCTCGATCAGTGATAAGTTACACATAACATGTACCTGACGCTCTTTCAAGTCACAATTTGCAATATCTCTCCTTTGAAGCACTGAACTTTTTTCTATAGTAAATACAACCTTTTAAAAATCTTTTGAAAGCAATTACTCTGAACATAAAGCATCTGAAACAAATTCCACCCACCCTGATTTTAATTTTTAGATTACAACATTCTGATAGAGACGTTCCACTTCAGTTCTTTCGTATTTTAACTTCCTGGCAGTTTTTCCAAACTTTATGATAAACTATGACGAGGAGAAAAACATTCACAACATAATACCAATATACAATACAGGTAAAGTTCCAAACAAAACACGGCATTGCAATATCTACACGTCTGATGTGTTTGTGATGTGACCGAAACCAGACAGGCCCCAGGTCCCGGCATCGCCACCATGCCACACAGATCCACATTCACCTTACTCTTTCGCTTTTTGATGGCTAAAATAAGTCACAAAAAAAACCCAAAAAAACTAATGACCTGAGAAACATGGGACCTATGGTCTTTTAAAGTCTTGAATACCTTATTTCAATAATGCTCAAACAACAAAGCCATACAGATAAAAAGACTATCTTACAATGTTTTTAGCATCACAAACAACACTTGCACACTGACATAAAAAGCCTACAAAGTTAATTCTAACCCACCTCATTACATTCTCATGTAAATTAGTAAATACAATTATTTGAAGCATTCTAAATTATTTCATTTTCTAGTGTAGAAAAGTTATGGTAGAAATGAAAAGGATAAGGTGCTTTTTAATAAGCTACCAACAGACACTGACACACATGTGCACACACACAAGTGCAAATTATCAAAAAAGAACCCTACTTTTGTAGAGAAATAAACATTTAGACTAAAAGTAAAAGAGAATAAATTTCCATTGGTAATGGGTCACAGAGGCAATTCAATGTATATGTGGCCAATGAAATGAGTAACTTTCTATCCTTTGTTTTTAAAGTTCTACCCTAACTTTTAAAATAAATTGCTTCCAATTCTTAGTTTGGATATTTTCCTGGTTTCAACAGCTAACCAGAAGACCAAATATTTTGATATTAAAGCTACCAGATTAACTATCCACCGTGCTATACTTGCTGTTTCCTTCTTTACTATGAAGCCATTACCCTCTCCTGCTATTTTGTTTCATGCAGCACCACCAACCAAATTGCATTTGCTGCTAATAAAAATAAATATATAAAGAAGACTCTGTCAAGCATATATATTCACAAAGCCTCAATTTCTTAAAACATAAGTATGGGTATATTTATTTCTCTCAAATGCATACAAGACAATAACTACACAGCAACAAAGCTTTTGTTCAACAATGATTTGATTCATAAGCATTTGAAATTTACATAATTTCACATCCATACCCTTTCATTTTTAAATACTGTAAGTAAAAAACCCCCCAAATAACCAATTCTTATTATTTCCTATTTATCCCTCTATACATCCAAACTTTAAAAAGTTACAAACTGAACATTATACAGAACATATAAATCATGTTTAAAAACTTGAGGTTTTAAAATCACTGTTCCTTAGTATGATTCAGAGAAGTCCTCATGCTGACAAGGGCAGTCCTAGGTGGTAACGTAAATTGCAAGAGAGGAGGGAGAAAGAAGAGACAGACTCAAGTTTGCTGTCTTAATATTTTACTCATCCTGTCAGGTAAAAATGGTGCTGTCATGAGAAAGAACAGTTTAGGTTTAATTATGAGGAATGGAGTTTGCCTCACAGTTTGAGACATGCATTTCAAGTATTTTCCTATTTGATCTGAGCTCCCTGCAGCAAACTTCACGCCGAAAGAGAATGATCATTTTCTTCCATACATTCGCTCAATGTCCTCCTGGTAATGTGTTTTAAGCTCTTTGCGCTTCAGCTTGAAGGCATCTGTCACCAGACCAGTTTCAGGGGTCCATGGTTCAGGGCTCAAACGAATTTTTACTGGAATTTCAAACTTTTCCAGGCTTGCTGAGATGGTAGGACAAAAAAAAAAAGTAAATTCCAAGTCATGAACAATGTACAATTAAAATTCTTAGCAAATAAATAGTGTGAATTCCCAAGTTTTTGAGCACCCATCAAATGCTCACCAGCGGCCCATGAATTCACTTCTCAGCAATCTATTCCTCAGAAATACATACTAGTATAAGTAAAAACACAGATGTGCATGAGAATTATAATAGCAAAAAAATTTTTCAAGCATGTCCATCAATAGAATTAGTTAGATAAACTATGTCATAGGCATAGAATAGAATGCAATTCAGTCATCAAAAATGGTATGGATGTATGCTTTTGCAATATATTGTTAGGTTAAAGATAAGGCAAGATGTCTTTCTAAATCCTAGATAAATGTACATGCATCTAGATGTGTAGAATAACGAGGATACACACCACACTACAAACTGTATACACCTACCTCTAGGGGCTAGGACCCAGGATTAAAAAGAAGGAAAATCATTTTTACTCTTATTTGCATTCTTTTATTCTAAAGAGTACATCACTTTAGAAACTAAAAAAAGAGGTTTAACGAGAATCTTGCCACTGAACCAGGATATTCACTGTAAAAGCTATGAAGAACAGAATACTTTTGCTCACTATTGTGTTCCTCACACAATGTTCAATACCCAGTAGATTCTCATTTAGTGGTGGGGGAAGGGAGGAAATTTAAGGTGTAAATGCCTTGGCTACAAAGGAGATATATTAATTCTTACTTATAAAAAAATAAACAGAGATAACAAACAAGGTTTTATTCTTAAAGATTAGAAGAATGCCAGGAGTGGTTTCCAAGAGGAAAAGCTACCATGAGCAAAAGCGGTAGGCTCAGAGCACAGGACCTCAGGGACAGCCATCTGACACCACTGAGACATAGGGGAGAGTACACAGCAAGCACTGGAAGACCAAGCCAAGTTCCTAAATTTCAAACTGCTCAGCACTGCACTATATGATGCTATCATCCAAACTAATGTTTCAGGAAAATAAACACAGCTACAACTACATGACTAATTAGGAAATGAGGACTGTAATAATTACGAGTATTTCTTCCTTATTTTGTTGTATACATGGTTAAGCAACTACTTTTGTTTTCTTCCCTCTTATTCTCTTATCTATCATAATAGGTATTAGTAAATTAACTTTATATCACAGTATTTAACCTATAGGTTACTAAAAGAGAAGGGGGTTGCACCCTCTTCTGTATAGTGTTTTCCATTGTACACAGAACAGTTGTATCATGTATGGTAGGCAGAAGTCTGACTTTATTACTGTCTTAACTTGGAAATTAACTATGGTGTAAGGAGATGTGCAAGGGCGCCAAGTTGACAAGGGGTGTACTGTGATGATCAGTTATGTGTCAACTGGGCTAGGCTAGTTCCCACTTATTCAATTAAACATGAATCTAGGTATTGCTTTGAAGGTTGTTTTGTAAATGTGATTAAGTGTATATCCAGTTTATTTTATGTGAGGAAAATGATCCTAGATAATCTTGGTGGGTCTGACTCAGTCAGCTGAAAGGCCGTAACTGCCGAGTTGTGGCACCTGCAAAGCTCGTCCTGACAGGGAGTTCCAGCACCCGCTTCTCAGCCTGCCTCACAGATCACCCGCTCTGCGTCACCAGGCCCAGTAATTGTACATGCCAATTCCTTATAGTACTGGTTCTGTGTCTGGGCTGTAATCTTAATGTAGGTTTGACTTAAGAATGAACCTGAATCCCTTCTTCACATCGCATATAAATATTAGCTCAAAATGGATTAAGGACCAAAATACAACAGCTAAAACTAGAAAATACAGGGGACTATCTTTCTGACCTGGATTAAGCAATGGTTTCATAGATGCTAATACCAAACGCATAAGCTTTTTTGCTAGGAAAAATAAACTATACCTTATCAAAATTAAAACTGCTGTGCCTTAAAGGATACCTCCAAGGAAGTAAAAACAATCCATAGGATGGGAGAAAATATTTACAAATCACATATCCGATAATGACTTGTACAAAGAATACACATAAAGAACTCACACAACTCAGTAAAAGCACAAATAACCTCATTAAAAAATGGGCAAAGGATCTATTTAAATAAATATTTCTCCAGAGAAGATATACAATGGCCAATAAGTACGTGAAAAGATGCTCAATATCTTTGGGCATCAGAAAAATACAAATCAAAACCACCAGGAGATACCACTTCATAACCACTCAATTAGGATGGCTAGAATCAAAAAGATGAATGGGTGATGGCAAAGATGTGGGGGAAACTGGAATCCTCACACAGCACTAGTGTGAATGTCAAAGGGTGCCTCTACCTTAGAAAACTGTCTGGAAAATATATTCTGGAAAAACAGTCTGGAAGTTCCTCAGAAGGCCAAACATAAAGTAACACAGGCTCAGCAATTCTACTCCTAGGTTATTTACCCAATAAAAATAAATATGAGAACTGTCCAGAAAAAAATCCAGTCCTAAATGCCTCTATTTTTCATATTACATGGCTGGATACTTTGCAGACAGCCCTCGAGCTCTCGAGTGTCCATACAAGAACAAGAACTTGTATACAAATGTTTGTAGCAGCATCGTTTAATAATAGACAAAAGTGGAAACACCCAAATATGTAACAATTGATGAATGGATAAACAAAATGTGATATATATCCATGTGATGGAATATTATTTGGCAATAAAGGGAATGAAGTATTAATACATGTTACAAGGAAATATGAATGAATATGGATGAACATCATGCTAAGCGAAGAAATCCAGTCACAAAAAAACACATTGTATGATTCTACTCATACAAAATCTCCAGAACAGACAACTCTATAGAAACAAAGTAGATTAATGGTTGCCAAGGGGTAGAAGGTCTGGGGTAAAATGGAAAGTGACTAGTAACAGACATGGGACTTCTTTTTGGATGACAATGTTCTAAAACTGATCTGAGTGTGGTGACAGTTGTACGGCTCTGTGACTATACCAAAAACTATTTACTTCTACACATTAAATAAGTGAATTGTTTGGTATATGAATTTCATCTCAATAAAGCTATTAAAATATAAATATTTAAAAATAAGCAAAAAATATGTAAATTTAAAATTGTGCTTCATTGCTATTTCAGTTTTCTAGCTTAGAGATTATGTAGGTTTCTAATAAACACCTATTAATTAAATCAATTTAGCATCATTCCAAGGTTTTTAAGTTACTTAAAATTGTTGGAAACTATCTGCTAGCTGACATACTAACAAAACCTAATTACTGTTAAAACAAAGGGTCACAGTAAGAATTTCATCTGGTTAAATGCAATTTACATCTTTCGTGAAGTTGAATAGCATATCCAAGGAGAATAAAAGCACGTACTTGTATTATGCTTAGTGTTGATGACTTAGAAAGTACAGCTGCTTTTATTAAACAACATGAAACTAGGTTCACTGCCCCGCCCCCTTCCCTCGCACAGCG
This sequence comes from Craseonycteris thonglongyai, assembly GCA_004027555.1. Lineage (NCBI taxonomy): Eukaryota > Metazoa > Chordata > Mammalia > Chiroptera > Craseonycteridae > Craseonycteris > Craseonycteris thonglongyai. The sequence continues at coordinate 37,620 of PVKE010002381.1, read as the reverse complement.
TATGGTGTAGGGCAGGAGCCCAGGACAACTTCAAACGCGGCCACATTTGTAAACTTTCTTAGAACACTATCAGATTCTTTTGTAAAAAAATTTTTTAGCTCATCAGCTATCATTCATGTTAGTGTATTTTATGTGTGGCCTAAGACAACTCTTCTTCCAATTGTGGCCCAGGGAAGCCAAAAGGTTGGACACCCCCGGTACAGGACATATTAGTACAACCAAGTTCCAGTACACTAACAGTGTAGAGAAGAGTCTTGGATGATTCACTAAGAGCTGGGGTAGCCAGGAAATAGCTGAGGAACAATAGAGAAAGGGCCAACCCAGAAAACAGAAGCTGCAACTGATTTCTGAGCAGGAAATTATGTAACCTAAGCCTTAAAACAGGATAAATAAATATATTAATAAGTACTGTCTTTCCATCTCAGTTCTTACAAGTCAGTTTAACACTCACTCACCTGAAATAGCAGCATCAGAAAGCACTTTAAGTACCTCGTTTTCCATTTCACAACTGTTACACAGCTCCTCCCACGATCCTTTAAGTCCTTTCTTTCGAGCTAGTTCTGTTAGTTCCTTTTGATTTGGCACAATAAATCCAATGACATAAGAATGATAACTGAAATATATAAAGGATAATTTAACTAAGGAACTAATGGCAAACCATGTTAACAGCAGTTACTAATTACACTGACATTTTAGTAACCAATTCTTTACTGTTTCAAAGAAAATTTATGAGGCATCTCTGGTATTGGCAGACTTGGTTCATGCAAACAGCCACTATTAACATCTGATTCATAATACCTTCCAATGCTTTAGCAGAGTTCATTGCTAAATAAACTTTAACATTTCATGATCAATTTCAACTATGCATAACTACTATGAATAGTGCCGTGTATACATTTTCAAAAGAAAATTATAAATATTAGAAAATACATGTTTTAAAAATCAGTAATTCCTAGCAACAGGTTAAACAAAAATAAAAGCTAAAGTAAATTAGAAACTGCGGCTAAAGAAATCTGGCAGTAAATCACAGTAATGCGACTATTTTCTTCTGAGAGAACATTTGTTGACAGAAATGTTCACCCAGTTGAGTGGGTGGACTGAAGACAGAAACCAAAAAACCTGGCAGCAGCCTCAGGAAGGGGAGGGCAGTTCAGGTTAATACCACACAAGTAAAGAAAATACTTCATTAAAAGGCTGAACCTGATATGCCGGGATAGCTCAGCAGGTTGAGTGCTTGCCTTGCATCCGCAAGATGCAGGGATCGAATCCTGCCCCAGCCGGTGCAAACCAATATGCTGAACTGTAGTGTAATTGGTAACTGCCATACAGGGATCAAATCCTGCCCCAGCCCGTGCAAACCAATATGCTGAACTGTGGTGCAATTGGTAACTGCCATGCTCCCACGGCAAAGGTTCTCGCCTCCTGTGTGGGAGGCCCCCCATTGACCTCCTGCCCTGCGTGTCCCACATCTACCTGTGTGGAATGAAACTGTCACAACTAATGATGTACAACTATGGAAACTGCTCTCTGGGCTTCACTCTCGCTCTCTCTCTCCTTTTCCCAATTAAAAAAAAAATTTTTTTTTTATTCTTTTGACAGAGAGAGAGAGAACGAGAGAGAGAGAGATACAGAGACAGAGAGAGAACTGAACTGGGAGAACTCCCCAGTTCAGCATATGGGTCCGCATGGGCCGGGGCCGGGATTCGATCCCTGGTCCCCGGCGCTGCAAAGTGAGCACTTAACCCACTGAGCCATCACAGCTTCCCCTAAAAAATTTTTTTAAATAAAATAAAAGGCCAAATCATTTATAAATCAATGTAGTAAATCTTTAACTGGAGCTTGACCTTAAAGTCTATTTCCAAATTGGTTCTTCTGACACCAGATCTCATTTTTTCATAATATTTACTATGTCAACTGCTTTAGTAAGATTCCTAGGCTGGCTGCCTGATAATTAACACTGCAGAATAATTATCACCTGCAGTGCTGTTCATAAAAATATAATCAGAGTAGCAATCAAATTCCAACACATTTCCCAAGAATGCATTTCTGGGACTTTAAATTCTCCTTCCAGGCTGTCTCTAAATCGCCATGGGCCTGACACAGCTTAAGGCAGAAGCTGTCAGGCCTGACCAGGGTCCCAACAGGGCAGGATAGTAAGAACTGAGCACAGTGCCCCCAACTTCTTTCTTTACTCCCCTTCTCCTCTGGACTGGCTTTGGGAACTTCCGCGCACAGAGGGACAAGAAGCTGGGGCACTGAGCAGCAGGAAGGAAGACTTAATTTTCCTCACCTCCCAACCACACAGGACACTGCTGTGCACCCAAAAGCAAAGAACAGAAACACAGAAGATGAGGAGGAAGGCATGACAATAATCAGCCGTTCCCAGAGACCACAGAGAAGTTCTGGTATGGTTTCACAAAGAAGGCACACCAACTGTTTTAACTAAAAGTAGCATGAACTCTACTTTCTTACCTGTTTGCATATGCACAAATGTTATCTATTAGTGAGAGATTCTTCAATGCTGCCTCTACTTTCCCAAGAGAAACATATTCTCCTGCCTGTAGCTTTACCAGGTCCTTTTTACGATCTGAGAAAGACAAAGGCCGGGAGGGGGATATATTGGAGGATAATATTAACAACACCTTTAATATATGTAAATATTAACCATTCCCTAAGTAATTTGCTATCAATTAAGTTCATTGTAATAGTTATACTAAAATTAAAAGCACATATTAAGCCCAAATTTTTGTACTATTAAACACATTCTTTAAAAAATTAGCTTCTGCTTAAAGGACTCCAATATCAGGACTTCAGATATGTTCTACTGAACAGGTATGTTCCTGGCATACATTATACCAGAAAGGTAAAGAATACACTCAGTGCCACCTGAAAGAACGTACACTGGTGAAGATGGGTTTCCAAAACACTCACCTATGGGGGGAGCCTGTACTACTAGGGGCCCATCCTCCAGAATATAATTCCATTTTTGGGGGGAGTTCCCCTCATACGATAAAGGTATATTCTTACATTATATATAGCATCCCTTTTTAAAAACTATTTCAGAAACATCCACTTTCAAAAAAAAAAAAAAAGACTAGATGGCTCACCAATAATCTTTAAGCAACCATCAGGGTCAAACTCTCCAATATCGCCAGTACAGAGCCACCTCTGTCCATTTTCATCTTCAAAGAAATCAGTTGTTGTTTTTGCCTCATTTTTGTAGTATCCCATTGTCACATTTTGGCCACCAATAAGAATTTCACCCCTAGGATGTGGTTTGTCGGTATTAAAGTATCCACCTAATAAACAATTAATTTATAGTTAATTCAGTATTTTTATCCCTATATGCATCATGTGAAAATTTCAAACTGCTAGTTTCTAAACAGGAACATATGATTTTAATCCAAGTAGTTTCCCAAAGGAAATAGGCACATACTATGAGGAAGTAGATGCATCAGCACAAAACCAGGTACAAAATTTAGTTGCTTAACCATAAACACTTATGCTTTTAAACTACTATTCCAAGAAAAAAGTAGATGCAAAAACCCAACATCTATTGTTTAAAGTAATTACATACATTACACAGGTAAATTCCTTTAAAGATTCTGTAGAGATTCTTAAATATCATACTAATAAACTGATAAAAGTATTAAATCATATTTAATAAGAGAATAATAAATCTGTATAAAGTTACATTACTACTAATTTAGAAGATTTATTCCTTACAGGTAATTTCAGGATAATTCCAAGTTTAAATTTATTGAACATTTTCACTAATTCTGCTAATAGCTGAAAATTTGTATCTGAATCATAGTTTTTATTTTGTACAAAAGAACATCCATACAAATCATAGATAACATGTACATGTTAATAAGATCAAATAAAAATTTACAAATTAGTATTTAAATGGCGTAGGCAACAAGTATTTATGAAATTGTAGTAAAAATTTCCTTCTGATAATTTTTAGTTGAAGCCCTCAGGGAAAAGAGAGGGGGAAAAAAATGTAAAGTTCTTCAATTTCACAGAACAAACTTTATGATTTTGTTTCTACAAAATGAAGTTATAATTCATAATTTATTGACATTATTTAGCACATTTCTCAAGTGCTTCATAATACTTTATTTGCATTTATATATAGTAAGCAAAATAAAAATTGTAATTATTCAGGTTCATTTTGAAACAAGCAAAATAAATGCATTTGTATAGACCTAGATAAAATATTTCTATTATAAATGACAAAACGAGCACTTCTGAGTAATTTATATTCTAAAATACAAAGAAAAATAAAATGAAGCATAATTCTAATTTTAAATCTTAGAATCACACAAATTAAAATGCTCTGTGGTTAAAATCAATTATTACCTTCCTCCCAGTTCTTTAATTTGATTTCACAGCAAACTAGTGGCGCTCCCACTCTGCCAGTATTGTAGTCCCACACTAAGATGCAAATGAAAAACACTTGATTACAGTAGTTAATACATTGCTTCATTTGTCTAAATTACCAAAAATGATTATTTTTCCCAAAACTGAGATGTCCCCAGAGAATCCTTAAAAGCAGAAGCTGCAAACTAGTGAACCACAGGTTGTACAGCCCACACTGAGTTTTTCTCTTTGTTTTTAATCTGATTATTGACATTTAAAAACCAAAACTTGTACATGTAAGTTTGGAATCTCCGGGAAGAACAGGCCTGACTTTTCAGGACAGTGGGCTTCCCAGTAAATGGGGCATGCCTGCTCCAATTCCCCCAGGTTCCTTACCCATCAACTTTCCTTATATCAGGGCCCATTCTCTCATATAAGTAGCTGCCTAATCAAGAGTTTGCAGCCCCTACCATTAAGGAACAATGGAACGCAATGGTTTCCACCTACACTCAACAGCTTTGCAGTACAGAGAACCTCTCTAATCTTCTTCCATGGATCACTATTTCCATGTGTGACTTGGGAAGCCTCCCTCACAACAGTGATGTAAATTTACACAGTAAAGAGTTCAAAGACAAGGCTAGAGATTAAAGTTGCTAACTTCCAAGAATCTGGGAAAGGAACCTACCACTATTATGAACTACTACTACACTGTGTTTTTTCTGCAAAGATAATTCAAATTCCAGAAATGATTATATGTAATACTTCACCAAGTCTTATGTACAATAAACTGTAAGTGATTAATCACACATTCAATGTGACTCTTAAGAACAGAAGTTAAGGATCCTCAGAAGACAGGAATTATATATGCATGTATTTAAGATTGCTTATTTCTTTCAAAACAAGACTTAGAAGTAGCTTCCAAAAATATATAAAATACAGAGAACGTAACTGAAGAAAAGTAAAATACAGAAGTAATGCAAGATAGATCTGGCATAAGCCAGGGTGGCTCAGTGGGTTAAGCGCTCACTTTGCAGCGCCGGGGACCGGGGATTGAATCCCAGTCCCGGCCAGTGCGGAACCATATGCTGAACTGGGAGCTCCCCCAGTTCAGTTCTCTGTCTCTGTATCTCTCTCTCTCTCTCTCTCTCTCTCTCAGTCTCTGTCTCTCTGTCTCTCTCTCTCTCTCTCTCTCTCTGTCATAAATAAATAAATAAAATATATTTAATAAAAAAAAAAAAGAATAGTACACAGAAGTACTCCAGGTAAATGGGGAAAATCATCAGTTAAGGGGTTCAGTATCTATCAGTATATAGAAAATCGAAGTAGAAACATAGCTTTTCTCGTACTGGGAAGCAAAGTGACTTTCTTCTATAGAAGGGACACACAAGAAAGACTGTATGGGATTCATGTGGACACCACTTAGATCCCCACTTCCTCTACCACATCATCATGATAAACTCTGAAAATTGTATTCTCTAGAACTGAGTCTACTTTCTCTCTGTATTGCACAGAACACTCCCACAAGAAGCATTTCTGAATTGAGTCTCAATACACATACCTCAACAACTAAACACAACACTCATTTCCTACATAAATAGAAAATTAATTACTGATGTAAGAAAATAAATGTATACAGTATAGCCAATGCTTGTTACTAAAACTTATTCTTCCAGAATGGTAACTAGTTTTTAATAGCACATACTTTAATATGAAAAGCTCCTCCTGATAAATTATTGACTATTAGATATATCTAATACATTCTAAAACCTTATATCATTAATCAGAGAACTTGGAATTTACCGTTATTCTACTACACAAACACCTTAACCACTTTTAAGCATCTGCAGAAAACCACCCATACCAAAAACCACATGGAGATGCACGCCAGCCAGCCTCTGTGGGACACCCACTCTGTGGGTGATACTGACCTTCTGTGATTGTCCCAGCCCCAGCAGACTCAGTGAGTCCGTAGCCCTGACCAACAGGGCAGCAGAAGCAGATGTTCATGAACCGCTGTGTGGCTGCAGAGAGGGGAGCACCTCCACACAATAAAATCCGAATATTTCCACCTAGCAAGCTTCGAACTTTCCGGAAAATAAACCTAAAAGTTAATCAGAGAAGTACAGGATTTTTAAGCTGAATGGGATTTCCCAAAGCATTCAGACTAATCTCCCATTTCTGCTATATGGAATTTTGAGATTAAATGGTTTATCCAAGGCCACAGAGTCAATTCAACAGATTCTCTCAACTTACTGCTTAAACCTTAATTTTTATAAGTTTGTCAAAAGAACATAAGTTTCTCTTAAAATCTTTTCAAGTAATATTTGAATTCAAAATTGTCAGATTTAATTTTATATAATAATTAAAAACCTTTGCTAGTGGCCAGAAAAATTCATTTTATATCATTATATAATACATATTATTTTAATAATGAATAATCTTATTGCCTTTATAACCAACTGTTCTTAAAATTTTTACTAATTCCAGTTCTGAGGTGTTTTAATGTTTTAAAACTATCTGGTAAATTAAACAATTCAAACATATAACTGAAATGTTCCTGAAAATACACTAATAAAAAATGATTGTTTACAAAGGTATCCAACCTGTTGGCTTTCCTGGGCCACACTGGAAGAACTGTCTTGGGCCATACATTAAATACACTAACAACAGCTGATGAGCTAAAAAAAAAACATCACAAAACAAATCTCATCTTTTTAAGAAAGTTTACGAATTTGTGTTGGGCCACATTCAAAGTTGTCCTAGACCACAGACTGGACAAGCTTGGCTTAGTAAGTACACCTTGATCAAAAGGAGGGTTTTTGTTTCTTTTTTAAAATAACTCTGAGAAAGGCAAAGACCAATGGGCAATCATTTGTAAAAAAAATAATAATAATAATTGTACTTTACAAAGTAGGTAGGGTTCTGTGTCTCATTAAAGAGATGATGAAAAGGCAGGGAAAAAGTAAAAACTTTTAAATAATGTTAATAAACATCTGAAAACTATATTAACATTCACATAAAAATAATCTGAATGTCATATCTTCATTTAATTATAAAATAAGAATTAAATCTTACTCTATTAGCACTACAAAAACAAAAAATTAACATGTTTGTGACAAAACTGATCGTTTAACACTTTAAACACAAACCATTTAATCACATTTGGTTGCTATTTTGTTTACATGAGAAAAAATTTAAAAGCAAAGAGAAACTATTTCTCAAAATAAGTAAAATCATCTCCACATGAAATATAAACATACTACTAAATACAGTAAAACTGTAAGTAAAATTTTTTTCAAATACCGGTAACATTGCAATTTTTTGACTGTTTATATTCTTATGCAAGACAAAGTTCTAAAGAGTCCCTCTGACTTAAAATAAATTTATTTCTCATAAATATGTCAATTAATAAGGCTATTAATGTGAACAAAATGACTAAATTATCAAAAGGCTATTAATGTGAATAAAATGACTAAATTATTAAGAGGGAGAGCTTTACTTACCTGTCACACAGTGGAGTACTATGCCCTTTTGAAATCTGTTCCATTTTGTAATTATAGGCCAGAATAAACAGATTACGTTGAAAACTACTCATTTCATTCACTTTATTCATGACATTTTTGTAGATCCGATCCATGATTTCCTAAATATATAAAAATAAGTTAATACAGTCAATAACGCTATCCGCTGCCTTACACATATTAAAATCTTAACATCAGATCCTCAAACTCAATTCCACAAATACTAAGGCATTTTGAAACATACACTCTATCAGGAACAAACTTCTAAAATAGAACCACAGTTGGTCCGAAATGAGGTTTCTATAAAAATAATTTTTTTTTTTAATTTTATTTATTTATTTTTGACAGAGAGAGAGACAGACAGACAGAGAGAGAACTAAACTGGGGGAGCTCCCAGTTCAGCATATGGTTCCGCACGGGCGGGGGCCGGGATTCGATCCCCGGTCCCTGGCGCTGCAAAGTAAGAGCTTAACCCACTGAGCCGTCCCGGCTTCCCCTAAAAATAATTTTTAATAGCAGAAATATATCTGTATGTTCATAAGTAGTAAAAAAAAAGAAATAAAAGCCTTAGGGCAGCAATATACCATTACTGATTCTTTATATTGCTTTTCTTGTTTATCTTATTTATTCTAAACTAAAAACTAAGCACACTAAGTGAACAATTATATGACGTTTTAAGATTCTCCTAACTGTATCTTACAAAGATGTGGAGTCCTACATTCTCTGCTCACAAGAGGACCTTAGATCTTTTTGGTTAGTTGGATGTCTTTCAATGCTGCACCCGGGACATTTTCCTCATTTGCACTGCATTTTGTTTGCTAGGCCTATTACTATATACTTTAATGACTTCAAATCGTTTTTTCTCTACAATTTTAAATTATATTTAATTTTTACATGAACTGAAAATTTAGAGTAAGATACTATTAAGGAACCTATATACCTACAGAAATTCTAAAACTGGTCATTTATATTTGACTTCAGAGTACTATGTAACTATGCTTAGATGTGAGCGCTCAGGTATCTGATACTTCCCCACACTTCCTAACAAAATGAGAAAGCCACATAAAATTTACATTAGCAGGAAAAAAAAAAATCACTGTATCCCATGTCTATTATCTTATTCTCAGTCCCCTCCCCATGCCTGGTATTATATTAAAATGCACAGCACTTCTCATGTGATTGAAACTTGCACCAACATTTCTGTGTCACTTTTTTTGGTATCTAGGCCAGACCTTCCCTGAGTACTCAGGAGGAAACTAAACGACCTGGCTCAGAAGGATGGTGATGTTAACTTGTCTCCTGCGAGGCTTCAAGTTTCTACTCACAGCAAACAGATCTCGTGAAAATGATGGGAACAAGATGTTATTTAGGGAAAGGAACTAATCATATCATACAAAGCTGAAAATTAAAAAAAGGAAAGCTAAAACAAGACTGGCTAAATTAAAGCAATGCAAATAAATCCTATGTAAACTACCTTGAGAGCAGTATCTTTTTCACTAGCATTTATGTTCTGTAGCAGATACTTCTTTAGTACTCAATATTAACTAATGATCAGTTCTTACCGGAACTGCTGCCATCAGTGTTGGCTTCAACATGGATGTATCTCCTTTGCTTCCTTTTTTTATTTTTGAAGACTAGAGAGAAAAAAAGTGATCTCTATAAAGTGATCCTTATTTTAAAAACTCAATGGAATTGTTAGATCAGGGAACATATTACAAATGTATCATTTTAATTTACTTATATTCTAAAAAGCACATTAAAAGGCAACAATATACTGTCACACTGACGGAAAAAATGTGATTTTTTTAGTCTCTCAAGTCACAGACATTTAATTTACCTGATCTGCTAAAGTCTGTGGTGAAGAGTAGCCAATGCGGCACCCATGAGAAAGACAGACGAGCTCAGCACTTAATTCTAAGACATGGGCCAGAGGCAAATATCCAATGTAAACATCGTCCTCTCTGTAACAAAAGGGAGACAGAAGAAGCAATGGTCAGGTGCTCTCTGCTCAAAGTGACTGCAATGGGAGCAAGGCAGTGGGAGGACCCTCAGGGTATCCTATCAATCTGGCTCCTGCTCCTGCTGGTGAGACAGACAGACAGACACTGGGGATATTAGGGAAAAAAGAACTGAGCTCAACCTAAAACTGAGAAGGCAGACATTCTGAGCAAGCAGCTTTGTTTCCAGTCCTACTTAAAGGCCACAGTAACTAATAACTGCTGCAGAAGCAAAGTGCTAAGGCAGAAGAAATGGGAATGTGGAGGGAAAAAACATAAAGAGTGCACTTCTGTACAATAGAAATCATCCAAAAAGGAAACGATCTTTAAAGCTAATGAAATACCAAACTGAGTTCAAACTAAATCCACAACTGCCTGCCAAGAATCTTACAGAAGGCAGTCCTGTACTGAGAGGTAAACTGAATTATAAAAATAAACTATATCTTATATTTTAAGTCTTTGTATGTCCGTGTATATATTTAAAGAACTGCCTTATCCCCAAACTCTGAAAGGCAACTGAGGCAAACCAAGAAACTGTTGCTCTTAATTTTTTCCTGGAAGTTATACATACTTGTGAAATTTCTCTCCATCCTCAAACTCAACTCCACAGGAACCAGTCAGTCAGTGTGTGTATGTGTGTGCATGGGTGTGTGATTTCTGAGCATAAAGGCATCAGAAATACGCAGCCACTGCACCAGGTCAGGCATCAGCATGTTGATTCCATCTCTGGGAACAAATCCTTCACAGTTCCTCATAGCCCCCCTGTCTCCTCAGCCAGCATCTCCCCACACCAGTATTCCCACCCTCCCCCTGCTACTACCAGAGTGTCCCTGAAAAAGAAACACCAGAGGCTGAATACAGAACCTCAGTAATCATTTACTGGGTCTATTATTTGTTCACCTGAATTATAATATATTTAGGTATAAAAATGACTACAGAAAAAAATACCCACTGATTAAAATAATTTAAATTAAGGGATTTAAATCAGTTAAAATTTGTACTTTTACATAGACAATGTAATATAGAGTTGTACACCTGGAAACTATGTAATTGTTACCAACCAATGATACCTCAATAAATTTAACAAAAAAAGAAAAAGAAAAAAAAAACCAGCAAAAAATTTATACTTTTAAAGTAAAAAATAAGTATCAACAATAATAGCTATGAACTATATTTTAAACTTCACAACTACAACTCTTTTGTAATTCATTTCAATGTCCTTCTTTGCAGGAAATGCCTACTGTAAACAGACTTTGAAGGATTAACTTAACCATATACTACTAAATGACATAAGTATTAATATGACAATAGACATCAGTACTAGACTGCCCGTATTTATCTGCAGTGACATACCCCAGTCGTGGAATCCTCTCTGCCATCCCAGTTATACCAGCAATGATGTTACTGTGGGAGATCATGACCCCCTTGGGGAGTCCTGTGGATCCACTCGTATACATGATTACTGCAGTATCTAGGGGAGCGGGTTTGCTCTGAAGTTTGCTTTCTGTATTGGAGAAAAAACACACACACTTTTGAGAATTTTAGTCAAATCACCAATTTTTTTTCATAATCGTATATTTGTTAATTCAACAGCCATAACTGTAATCCTATAGAGGTCAACAAAACAGATCAAGTCCCTGCACACAGGGACATATATTCTGTTGGAAAAGACAAGCATGTAAGTCTGTAATATAACAAGACCTTTGAAGAAAAATAAAGCAAGACAAGGTGAGAAGATGATAGCAGAAGCTATTTCGACAGAGAAGTCAGGAAAGGCTTTTCTGTAGTGCAGACCTGAATAAAGTGAAACAGAGAGCCATGAAAACCCTGGAACGGGGAGACTATTTCAAGTCAAAAATAAGCAAGTGCAAAGGCCCTTAGGTAAGAATGTGCTTGGCACATGTGAAGACCAATAAGAGGTGTGGTGGGGATGGAGTGAGCAAGAGGGAAAGTGGCAGGAAATGAAGGTGAAGGAGCAGCTGGGACCACAGCATGGAGCCCCAGAGGCCAGGTGAAGAACTCAGCCTGTCACTATGGCTAGAAGCATTGTTTCCCACTGAGGCTTGTCAGTCTGTGACAGGATCACCTAGGCCACTATGTGGCCACCTAGCTTAAGAAAGGAGATAGGGAGACAATAGGCTATTCTAGCAATTCAACTAAAAAATAGGGTGCTGGACGCGGGAAGACAATGTCCTCCATTTGCACAAGTCTAAGGACAGCAGTCAACATCCTGCAAAGGCGACATATAGATCTGCCTGAGTTAATTTTGGAACTACTCTAAATGCGGACTTCTTAACTAAGTTGGGGGCAGGGGGGGATTTAAGATGTTCCCAAGTGAACCCTTTCTCTCCTCCTGCCCAGGTATATTTCTAGACGACTGTTACAATTCAGGTGCATACTTCCTCATCTGCCATTCACTCCACCCACAGCACCATATCCCACAGCCACCACTTCCTGGAAACGGCTCCGAAGTGAGGTTTGCTACCACCCCGGTGTCCCTGGTGTCACATGACCCCCAAAAGCCCCTGGCCTGCCCACAACTCTTGCCTCACCAACATGCTCTTTTCATGTGGCTTCCATGAACTATACACATTTTCATCCTTCCTCTCTAACCAATCCTTGCTGGCCTCTGGAGGCGCCATTCTCTGCGGGCAACCTCAACCACTCCACAGCTATAACTAAAACCGGACTGCTTCTAGTTTCCAGATCTCTTAACTCCAAACTTAACTGCAGAGTGCCGACCTGCATAGGCCACTGCCCACTAGAGATAGGGACATCTGAATGTCCCACCAGCACCTAAATTCAATATGCCCCAAATTCACATCAGCATAACCCCACTCCAGAGCTGAGCCAACATTTACCTCTAATTAACCACGAAGTTTCCAATTATAAAGGAAATACAGCCCTAGCACCCCAGCAGCTTTCTGTGACATCCCTCAATATCACTGTCCTCCCTAGCATTATCAGACACTTATTGCAGAGTAGCAACTTCGAGTCACCATGCCTACGTGTGCCAGCTGGAGAACAAGGCGATGCCGCCTCTAGAAGAAGCAGAGGGGAAGCCAGGATGGCGCAGTGGGTTAAGTGCTCACTTTGTAGCGCTGGGGACCCATGATCGAATCCTAGCCCCGGCCCGTGTGGACCCATGTGCTGAACTAGGAAGTGCCCCCAGTTCAGTTCTCTCTCTGTCTCTACCATATTTTCCGGCGTATAAGACAACCGGGCGTATAAGACGACCCCCTAATTTTACAGTTAAAACACAGGTTTAGGCCTATATTCGCTGTATAAGACTACAGCCTCGGAAGTGGGGGGTAGTCTTATACAGCGAATATAGGCCTAAACCTATGTTTTAACTGTAAAATTAGGGGGTCGTCTTATACACCCGGTCATCTTATACGCCGGAAAATACGGTATATCTCTCTCTCTCTCTTTCAAAAACAATTAAATAAATAAATAAATAAACTTTAGAAGCAGCAGAGTTGGAGCTGGAAGTGAAAGGAGGCATCGGGGTTTAGTCGCTCTAGCTCTCTGTAACACTTACAGGTAATTCAGAGGACAAGTTCAATGGCATTATTCATAAAATTAACTTTATACCATCCGAAAGCATCAGAAAAATAAAATGGAAAACTGTATAATTTAAAATGTACACATATTAAGCTAATTTCAAACAAACACACTTTAAAGCATTCATAGATTGTCTGTACTTTTCCTTAAACCTTTCTTTAAAGGGTAGATGTATAGCTAGAATGACCTTACTTCCTGAAGCGATGGTCTAGAAAACTGATCTGTCACTTGATCTAACTTTGGGATCAAATATCTGGACCAATTATGGAGAACACAGTCACTGCAGATGAGCACAAGAACCAGGGGCTGGGACATACCTGTGCTCGCCTTCGCTCCCAGCGCCTGTACGGCGGCCATGGTGTGCACGATGACACCCTTGGGGAACTCAGACCAGGTTGGTGGCTTCCCATCGACAGTGATGACGTGCCGCAGGCGCGGGACCAAAGAGACTATGTCCTGGAAAAAAACACAAGCATTCGTCAGGTTCTTCATTATACTTCATGAAGCAGTTTAGCAAACAGTCCAGGACACAAGAAAAGTAGTTTATCATAGTCAGTGAATTAATTTCTTGCCTCAAAAAGAAAAAAACAAAAAACAAAACAACAAAAAAAGGCGGGGGGGGGGAGTACACTGGTATGAAAACCACTTTTTTTTCAAATGGAGAAACATTGGCTTGAAATTTAAATTACCATTTTATAGCATTAGAATTAGTGTGTGTGCTCTGTCCTTCAATAAAATCCTCATCAACAAAGTGACTTCCTCACAAAATGGGCACCTACATGTAGGCTGACTGAAGGACAGGGTAGCCCTGCTTTTTAGAGGCTAGTAAAAATACATGGGGAAGAGGAGGGAATTCACTTATTAACTTGTATATACTATATTAAAAAAGAACAGATCAGCAATTATTATTTCCATGGGGAATTGTCTGGAGACTATAGAAACCCCTGTAGTATCACTCTTAACCCTTTAAAAAATCTGAAAACTCATGACTCTGCTCCAGAAATAAGACAAATGAATTATAGTTTAAAAATAAGCCTCCAAAGCTACAAATTTATTGAAAGCAGAGTAGAATATAAATGAGCACAGTAAAGTTATAATCCCTTCACTTTAGATACAGGCATATTAAAAATTACTTTGTTAACTCTCTACACCACTTACACATTATATATGAAATCCACTTTTTCTTTTCTAAACTTTTAAGAATTATAATATTCGTAAAAGGTTATATAAAGACATTAAGGATTTTAAAGATCACAAAAGAACTAAGTATCAACATAGCTCGTAACACTGAAAATCCTACAGTGTCAGATAGTTATAACACAACTCCAGGCCTCACCTTCAACTTTGTCTGTAAGAGTTCTTTACTAGTGATGATGTTGGTCACCTCTGTCTCATTTAATCCATGGACAATTGCTGGACCTCCTAGAGTCGCATATAAGGTAACAACTGCAGGGAAAAGAAGGGCAAGTCAAATACTGAAGTATTTGTGGGAGAACTAAATCTAAGTAAAGCCTCTGAAAGCGCACATGAACCATAATGAAGCACACTGAACCCTACATCATTAGGGCCATGATCTAACTGTGCTGTATTTTCCTAAACTATTCTAATGTACCTTACATTGTGCCTATGCAGCTTTCCCTAATTTCTCCCAAGATTTCCAGTACTTTAAAATAAAAAAACCTCAATTTTATTTTGTTTAATCTATACATGTTAGTTACTCTGGGGCTACCAAACTGGAAGGAACTATGTCTGGTTTCTAAAATAAGTCTTATTTGTTAATAAACTACTCGGTACCAAAATATGAAAGAGAATATAAACCAGTAAAGTGACCTGCTGAAGGTCAGATTTAAGGTAATATATGCTAGGAAAATAGCATGAATAAGCATCAGCACTGCTTACTCTAAAGCAGAAAAATATAAAGAAAAACATTTTTAGAAATTAAGTAACAATGTACATTCTTATTTGCTAATTCAAAAATATTAAAGTGATTTTAAAAGATGGTAATTATTTTAAAGCTTCTCAAAAGAAACATTTTGGAAACCTAAAGTTGTGAATACAAAAAGGTTGCCAGGTTAAAAAAAAAACAACAAACAAACAAGAAACAATGGAGGCCTTCACAGCAAGAAATCTGGTAAAAGTATCTTTTCTGTTCCATCTGAAGGATAACGTCACGTTCTGGCACCAAAACCTCTGAAATGAGCTTCCAGGGCTACCTCACAGCGGAGGCAGGATCATGATTACCACTCAAATAGTTAACAATATAAAATCTGCTCTCTGTTAGTGCAGCACCTGGGTTTCAGCACTGGAAGTGTTCTCGAGATCAACTGGTACTACTGAGAGAAGTGGCATAACAAAACGACACCGATTTCAAAAGGGAATTCCTGGGAGATGATGGCAGAGCTCATCACTATAGGCAGAGTTCCCGAGACTCAGAAAGCCCCTAGTAACAAGGTTCAAATCCCTTTACTACATTGACTGTACCATTTGCTCCACAACTGGTTCCTTTTCCAAAGCAGACCAATAATTCTAAGTATAACAAAGAGTTCCCCAATGACTGGACACAAGGTAAACATTAACATCAGAATTTTAATCTCTTAAGAATAAAATACGTGTAATAAAATTTAGTATCCTCTCTCCCACAATAACAAAAGTCCACTCTTTCATAAAATAAGAAAGCTACGTACGCTGAAAATTGTACATAAAGCACGCCTGTGCAGCAATCATCCATTCGGCCCTGGTCTCACAGAAGATGGCTATGTTGGTCTTTGGTTTCTGACCCAACACCTGTAAGCCATTTCCAAAATTAAAAGCTCTTACGAAGACATCTTCATAGGAGAGCCAATTATAGTGTCCAAGAATAACCTGATGAAATGAACAAAAACATACAAATAGTTTTCAATATAAGCAAAATATTACTTTCTAGAAAGCCAGAATATGTTCCAAATTTTGACAAGCCAGGTAGTTATGGTTGCATTCAATTAAACTTTTTTTTTTAAGCCAAAAAGCCGATTTCTAGTGAAAAATTTACTTTGAATACTAGCTATTTTAGAATATATTCTTTGACAGTTCAAATTTTATGCTGAATATTCAATGGTAATTTTGGGGTGAGGGAGTTGTTTTTCAAAAAAATTCAGGATTTGACAAAATCTTAAAGATCAACTTTCTGACCCAAGGATCATATACCAATAATTCAATTTACAAATTTTATTTAAATGATTTAGATATTAGTTTAAAATTTAGCATAGAATCAAGCACTTATGAATTCCTGAATTTCAATATCAGGCAGTAAAATATGACTCATAAACAGAAACTGGACAGAACCAAGATAATAGAAATACTTTTTGCTGTTCAATCTGAATTGCTTAAACTAACTCTGGGCAAGTGAAATAAACAAGTTTCTGTTTCCATAACCAGCTGGGGACTAGTTATACAAGCGTGTCCAACCTTTTGGCTTCCCTAAGACACACTGGAAGAACTGTCTTGGGCCACACATAAAATGTACTAAACATTAACAGTATCTGATGAGCTAAAAGTAGAAAATTGCAAAAAAATCTCATGTTTTAAGAATTTGTGTTGGGCCACATTCAAAGTCATCCTGGACCACAGGTTGGACAAGCTTGAGTTATACTATTCGAAGTCCCTCTGTTGAAGCCATAAATACTGACTGGTACCACAAGATTCTCAACATTTCATTTGTGCTTACCAGAAGTTTAGGTAGCATCAAGTCTACATGGGTAACAAACAACTCCTTGTAAAGCTCGCTACCACATTTTTGTCTTTAGCAACTTTCTCCAACTTAGATCAAACTATAAATTCCCAACTACATAGAGACTAGACAAAAAGCTCCTCTCACTGAAAAAACATATAGATTGCTCCCAAGCATGTCTGTCATCAACGTATGTCTCATACCCCTGAAAACCATACTCATTTTCAAAAATGCATACAACATTTAAGAGATTTCCAGAAATAAGAGGTTAGATAAAGATAAAAATGGAAAAAAAAGGATAAATTCTGCCCTCTAGTGTCCTATTCCACAAAGGACTTACAAAATACTTTTTGGGAGGATAAGGCAACTGCATTTAAAATACTTATTTAACTTTAGTGGTCTCAAACTCTCACCTTGCTCTGCACCCCCACGAAATGCTCAGCACGAGGAGCTCCAATGACTTCAAAAGGAGCTCTGTGGGGGTGAGAAGACAGATGAGAATTTGGCCAAAACGGCAGGAACTGGATTATAATTAAGAATTTTACACTCCAAAAATAATCATGAGCTACTGCCTAGATGCTAGAATCTAAATGATGAGCTTTACAAGTTTCGGAGGATGTAAATTTCTGTGTTCTGAAAAGGCGTTAGACATATAATCCAAATATGTAAACCCATGTGATAGTGCCACCATGTGGCAAGGAAATGAAATCACCGGTTTAATTCAAGCATAATCAAAACCTAAGTTTCAATAAATTCTTTATATCACTGAATGTTCTAGTAGTGATCTTTTCTATAAATATTACATTTAGAGAATACCATAATTTTATCCAACTTGTGCTAAAAAAACTTTCTGGTCCTTTGTCCCTATGGTGAGGCCAACCTGAGATTAAACTCATTCATTTATCCCTGGCCTCTCCTAGTGAACGCTGCTAAAATCCAGAATCATAGATCTCACCACCCAGCAATCCTATTACACATCCCTGGCATATTCATTTTCTCACCTTCTGAAATGGCTATTTGAAGCCTCTCTCTTCAAATATCCTCAACCCTATCCCTTCTCAATTCCAGGTGGTGTTAATGTCTTATACTTCACTGAGAAATCAAAAATTAAACAAACGTCCTTATCCTCCTACCACCAAAATAACCTACACACACCTGTACCCGTTATCTTTGCAATCCCTTGTGCTATTACAGTGGTTGAAGTGTCCCTGACAAAAGCCAAACTTACAAGGACTTAGCTTTGAAGAACTCCAAATTTCCGTCTCCAGTCCTGACCACCCAACCCCACTTGGATATCCAACTTACACGATTATTCAACTACAGTGTCTAGTAGACATTGCTCAAATCCAGCCATCTCCTTCCACCTCCACTGTGTCATCCTAGTCCATCTCTCTCCTGAACTAATGAGTATCACTGGCCAACTTGCTTCCACTCTTATTCCCCTACTGACTTTTAAAAAATATAAATCAGGGGAAGCCAGGATGGCTCAGTGGGTTAGGTGCTCACTTTGCAGCCCTGGGGACCGAAGATTGAATCCCGGCCCTGGCCCATGCAGACCCATATGCTAAACTGGGGTGTGCCCCCAGTTCAGTTCTTGCCGGGGGCCTATGCGGGAGGCTCCCGGCCCAGTTCCTGCCCTGTGCAGCCCCGCCCACCTGTGGAATGAAACTATGTGGAAAAACCAGTGATGTGCAACTGTGGAGACTATTCTGGGCCCTCCCCCTTCTCTCTGTCTCTGTATCTCTCTGTCAAAAACAATAAATAAATCTTAAAAATATATATATACACACACACAAACACACACACACACATATATAAATCAGGGGGAAGCTGGGATGGCTCAGCGGGTTAAGCACTCGCTTTGCAGCCCTGGAGACCGAGGATCGAATCCTAGCCCCCGCCCATGAAGACCCACATGCTGAACTGGGCTGTGCCCCCAGTTCAGTTCTTGCCGGGGCCTATGCGGGAGGCTCCTGGCCCAGTTCCTGCCCTGTGTAGACCCATGCCCAACCATAGAGTGAAATTATATGGAAAACTAATGCTGTCAACTATGGAGACCACTCTGGGCCCTACCCCTTCCCTATGTCTCTGTCTGTCTCTCTGTCAAAAAACAATAAAAATAAATCTTTAAAAAAATAAAAAATATATATATAAATCAGCTTACTCCTCTGCTTAATATTCTGCAATGTTTTCCGTGCCCAATAGGAATGGAGTTCAAAACCTGCCCCTGGCCTACAAAGCCCTAAGGGACCTATAACTTGCAGATGTCTCTCTCTGTGCTCATCTCAAGCCCTCCTCTCCCCTGACTCACTTCCTGTAAATACAATTTTGTCCTTACTGTCCTTCAAACAGGCTGGGCTAAGGCAGGATCTAGGATGAAGCAAGAAAGGCACCCAAGGCACATGATTTAAGGAGGCACTCACTCTCCAGGTCTCTCATTCCTCATTGAGAGCGCTGCACTCTCCAAACCACGGCCCACAGGGCTCCTCTCCTCACCCAGATCTTCTACTCGGCCATAACCTACTCAGAAAGGCTGTATCTGAACTGCAGTCAGCACTGTATCTCTACAGCAGTTATTAAATGTTACCGTTTATTGTCCCTCTTCCTTCAGTACAAACATAAGATCCATGAGAAGAATAAGTGTCTTGTTCACTATTGTCTCCCTGGTGCCTACAACACTAGCTGGCACATGGTAGGCACTCAGCAACTATTTGCCAAATGTGTGGGATGGGTGGTGTAATCAAACACTTCAATTCACTCTGGGCCTTGAGGGAGTTTTAGGACCTCTCTCCTCTAGCAGTCACATTTTTAAAACTACTGCTTAAAAAAAAAATCCCTATCTTTGACCATTTAACTCTCATAGCTACTTTTGTTATGATCACCATTCAATTGCATGGCAATTGCACCTTTGCCTACCATCTCAAATATTCTTACTCATGAGCCACATAGGATGTAAATATGTTAATTTTCCTGAAGTCAGGAAAATGAATGCCTAGTATGGTTGTGTGAATGGTTACTGTGGAGTCTTTGAACAGCTTCTTTGTTCTCAAACTTAAGGGGAACATTAAGATGATCCCTATATTTCTTTGTTTGCAAACTTAAGGAGCACATTAAGATAATCCCTATTTTACTCTCACATTCAGTTGGCTGTACTTTTATTCTATGGCATGTATAACATATGCATACACATGTAAATGTCAATGTTATCACGCCAATTATCACTGCCTGGGACACACAAACTTAATTTACTTTGTTCAAGAACATATAAAATTAGATGTTTGATAATGCTGATGATGAGTGTCTCTTATCTCAAAGGAAAACTACGAAAATAAAATAGAACATACAGAACATTCTATAAAATGAAAGCACACAAATATTTAACCGTTCAGGACCCTGAAGAATGAGTCAGTCTAATAAAAATCAAGTTTTGGAGTAGCTGAGGGTTTAACCTCTATAAATACTAAGACTTGTTTTGTTTTTTACTTTATTTAGAATAGAAATATTTCAAAATTATATACTTTCTGGCCTTCTTCAGCAAAGCACACCTGGTTTTATTTAATCTTTCTCTGTGCAGATGAAAATAATTATAAACAAATTATTGTGAGGGGAGCAGAGAAAATGAAACTATTCAAGAAATCTGGATGGTTGGTAATAATCACAGATGATAATGTTGAGGGCAGCTAACCTTTACTATGTGCTAAGTGTGCTACAAGTATGGGCTTATTAAACTCTCACAATAACTCTAAGAAAACAGCTATTATTCTTATCCTTGTTTTATATCTGAGAATACAGAGGCAAGAGAAAGTATAACTTCTTCAAGATCACACAGCTGTTCAGTGACAGGCTCAGAACATGAACCAGGCAGACTCCAGAATCGAAGTACTGCACCTCAGCCCTTCCAGTGCACTGGCGGAAGGAGCTGGACAATGACTGGGCAGGTGAGCAGGGTGGCCCGATTAACAACTGTAAAAGATCGGTTCAGCTGCTCTGTGTGAGTAGACTACAGCCAGGGCAAGAGTGGAAGTAGAGAGCTGTTTTGAACCCTTTCGCCGCACTGGTATTTTATTGCCATACACAAAGTGGTTTCAGGGATATCCTCAAGCAAATAAGAAATGAAAATTCAGTTATGTCACTTAAGACATTTGGATACAAATATCGAAAAAAATTTTTGAAAGTGACCATGGCTCCGTCCAGTGAATAAAATACAAGTGTTTTATCATAAACTGCATTGCCACACACACCTGTACTACAATAAAATACGCGGCGAGGCGAAAAACATGAACAAAAACCAAGATGAGACATACTTGTCATATGCATAGCAGCAATAACAACTCATGACGAGACATTATCGTCACACACAGCATAAGGGTTAAAAAAAATGGGGGGGGCTGGTTGTAAGGGGGGGCAGTGGGGGACCACTCCTGTCTTTTGCCCTGTCTTTGGTACATACCGTACACAGTGACGCCTTTAACAAACAGGAATGACAAGGAGAGGAACAAGTATATGGAAAGACAAACCAAGAATTCTGGTTGGAGAAAGTAATATAACAACCAAACCACAAATCCTGACCAACAGGGCAAACATTATAAAAACCCATTATGATGTAAATGTCCTGATAGATCAGAAAAATACACATTGTACCCATACCCACATGCAACTCTGCAGCAAGAAATAACATAAAAGTAGGCGTTGAAGAAGAGGAAAAGAAAGCTAAGGTAACTTCCAAGAACAGAAACCAGTATTTCTATTATCTTTTTGGATCAATTTAGAAGCGATGTCATACTGAAATCTTTGCAAGCACTGATTACATAATTCCTTCTATTTTCTTCTCTCTATTGTGCATAAAATGGAACAAAAAAAAATCAAGTGTTTCTGATAGTTAGATCACAATGTTTGAACCAGCCTTGTGTCCTTTTATTCTTTGCAACTTTGTTCTATTTCAGGTACATGTATTTGAGAGATGCTCTGGAAACCAACCATTTCACTGATCTTCATTTCAGAAGGCATTAGTATAATGCATTTGCTGCTGGGAAGATGGCAACCAGGAGGCACTGACACACATTCTGCATACTCTGCTCTGCTCCAGATTGATAAAACCACACGAAACTACGTGATGGGACAGCAGTGCTGCAAAAGCGTGCCAAGCCTCAAGAGTACTGCAGCTGCTGCTTCCTGCTTCCTTGCCCTTTGTTTTTCTATTTGTGCCCCCTACAGACAGACCTGTGTCTCAGTGAAAGTGACGGCCACCCTACCTTGAGCAAATTAGAACACAATCATTACCACTGCCTCCTTTTTTCTTCTGCTTATCTTCCCTTTGGAGCTCACAATAGACTTTTACAATAAGATGGAAACAAAGCTTCATAGTTCATGAGTTGGAAATAAAGGTTTGAGTGTCTTTGCTTCAATCATATCATATACATTCTAGGGTTAATCCCCAAAGACCAGCCTCTCAAAACGGTGGAAACTTTTAGATATTGCTACATCATTTGCTTTCTTTCCCAATTAAAGACTATCTTCAAACACAGAAACGAAGACACACTTGGTCAAAAGTAAATCTGGTCACTGTTAGTGACCACCTTGAGTAGAAGCCACAGACAGGCAGCTGGAAAAGGTCCCCTTCTCATTACCCTATCACAGCAGAAACTGTTACTTCTGCAATACAATGGGTGGCAGAAACCGAGAAAACAAGGAGCCAAGAGGAGAAAAGAAAGGGTGGCTTGTTGAACACCCAGTTGCGATACCCACTGTCCAGCCTGCAGGTCACTACTTACAGCTGCAACGCAGACCCACACAACCTCGGGTCACAGACAACCAGCAGTACAGCACACTTCGTTCTTAAGGCTGCCAGAAAAGATCTGCTTCACTTATTACACAAAAAACTGAAAACTTTGACATTCTAAAGAGCCTAATTTCACACAAGAAAAACATACCGTTTTCTGTATCAGAGTTCATAAAAATGGACTTGCAAAGGTCTGATGAATCACAAATGCCAATTTGATGGCAAATGTCAACGGTAGACAGACCAGACTTTCTGGTGAAGTACACGTAGTATAGACCAAAAACAGTTGCTGACTAAAAGTCTTCCTCACCTTCTAACTTTTCTGTTTGAGTTCAAATACTTCTTTGTTATACACAATTACTACAAAGACACTGTGATCAGGAGAGGGAGGAAGAGGACGTGTGTACACACATGGGAAAACAAACTTTTCTTGCGTCCACTGGGCTATCTGCCACATTTAAAGGAACTATGATAGCTCTAGGATTTTATTTTGTTCTAATTATACTCAGACCTGAACTAAGAAGAAGTTTCAGTCACCATATTTTTCTCCTTTTTAAAAACTTGGTAACTCATTTGCTGCTGTGAGTGCTGAATGATGACGAAAAAATAGTAGCAGCCCCACACAATGCCTCCAGTGTATGTGGAGTACTACACTGGAGGAAAAGTTAGAGTCCTGTTAAAATAGGACTTCTGTAAAACGGTGTGGTCAAGAAATTCATGGAATGGGGGAGGGGGGTATCAGAGAGGTGTACTAGTGCACAGTTAAATTGTGACTTATTATACATGCCAAATTTCACCATACTTGCATCTGTGTTCTTTCAGATAGCACCAAAGCACATCAAACACAAAGAAAACCCCAAATGTGGATACAATTCAATTTGTACAGTCATTCGGTTCCTCACAAAACAAGGGAAAACTTCTCAAACTATTTTGGAAGAGATGTGAGCGGTTTACAGGGACTGTTGCCCTGGAAAACCCATGCTTTACAAGTGGCATCGCCTTTTCAAACAAGGCAGTCAACTGAACATGACCTGTTGTGGCCACTTCCTCAGACATTGTCAAAAAAGTTGAAAAACTTATAGTGGAAGATGTCAGATTGAAAAAAAAGTAGCTTGCAAAAAAGGATGAAGTTTTTAAAATGTTCTCCATCAGCACCTAAGGATATCAAAAGTCAGTGCAAGATGTGTACCAAGAATGCTCAAGCTGCTTCAAAAACAACAGCGCACTGAGAGTTCATGACAGTTTTTGGACCTCTGTAGAGACAACAAAGATGAAGTTTTAAACCAGATTGTCACTGGAGATGAAACTTGGTTCATCATTATGAGCCGGAGTCAGAGCAGGAGTCCATGCTGTGGCAGAAAAAGGGAACGCTACCCCTTAAGAAATTCAAAGTGCTGCAACCAGAGGGAAAAAACATGGCTTCTGTTTTGGGAGATATGAAGGGTATCCTACTGATCGATTACAAGGATCAGGGTGTCACAATAACTGGAGAGTGCTATTCCAGTCTACTGGAACAGCTCAAAGAATCAGTGAAGCAGAAAAGAGGAGGAAAATAGACCAAAGAGGTGTTGCTTTTGCACAACAACATGCACATGCACAAGAGCAATGTTGTGTTGGCTACTCTTCATGACTGGCTTCCAAACATTAAACCACCCTCCCTACAGTTCAGACCAGTGTCCATGATTATTATTTGTTCCCAAATATGAAAAAAACAGCTTCAAGAGAAATTTACAGATGACAAAGAGGTTAAAGCTGCAATTCTGAGGTCTCTTCAAGGATATAAACAAACTTATTGAAAGACCTGAGCATGTATTAGGGTTAAGGGGGAATATATTAAAAAGGAAGTCTTTTTTTTACCCTTTCCCCTTCATTCCATGAATCTCTTGACCATGCCTGTATATACATATGCTTAGATTCAAAATAAGAGAACCCAGTCTTTGAATATAAATGGCATCAGATCAAAAGCCAGAGTGTTTTTTTGTGGGTTTTTTTGTAGATGAGAAGCATAGAAGAGGAGGCAGAGGAGGGAAAAACTTTAGCACCTAGAAAATTCAGTGTTTTTGGTGCTTTTTATAACTACCAGATCTCTCAAAGACAGAATCAAGGACAGTACACCACAAACAGTACCAACTAAATATGACAAAAATCAGATTACCACTATAAAATGTTTTACAAATTATAATCTATAGGAGGAAGCCGGGATGGCTCAGTGGGTTAAGTGCTCACTTTGCAGCCCCAGGGACCGAGGATTGAATCCCGGCCCCGCCCATGTGGACCCATATACTGAACTGGGGAGTGCCCCAGTTCAGTTCTCACCGGGGTGAGACCCTGGCCCAGTTCCTGTCCTGTGCTGCCCCTCGCCCACCTGTGGAATCAAACTATGTGGAAAAACCAATGATGTGCAACTGTGGAGACTGTTCTGGGCCCTCCCCCTTCTCTCTGTCTCTGTATCTCTCTCTCTCTCTCTGTCAAAAACAATAAAAAATAAATAAATCTTTAAAAAAAATTATAATCTATAGGCTACAGAAGAATAATCAAACATGCTTAACTATATATATATATATATATATGACTCCAATTTCTAAAAATGTGCTATTAACTTCAGCTAGATCTTAAGTTAATTTAGTAGGAAAAAAGCAAGAAAGAGAATATGCCTTAAAAGAGTGAACACATAATTTATCCAAACGAGTTATGAGACTATAAGTGGGAAGTATTAATGTCAGAACAAGTATAAATCGGGACTGTTCAGGTAAAACAAGAATAAAAAATAAAAAAATAACTATGTAAAGGGGAGGAATATTTAGATCCTTGTTTGGAGTTAAAATAATGTTTTTAAGTTCTAGGAGTTACTGACATTAAC
Source organism: Craseonycteris thonglongyai (assembly GCA_004027555.1). Taxonomy (NCBI): domain Eukaryota; kingdom Metazoa; phylum Chordata; class Mammalia; order Chiroptera; family Craseonycteridae; genus Craseonycteris; species Craseonycteris thonglongyai. Next base: position 11,831 of record PVKE010002381.1, on the reverse strand, counting down.
TTGTTTCCCATCTTCTTTATGTTTAGAAGAAAAGGACTATGAAATTTGTGTGGTAAGGACAAAAATTAAAGGACCGTTTGGTAGGTTAACCACCATGCTGCAGTGAGCAGGAGCTCTGAGGATTTCATTCCCCAGTGTGATTATCTGGATTTCCCTCCAACATCTCAGAGTTCCTTCACGACTGATAGAAAAAGGCAGCTGGAGTCAAGATGTAGTTGGGAAAAAAGAATAAAGGGAAACTACTTTGCCTACACAGGTATTAATTAAACCTATAACCAGGCCAAATTATCAAGCAACTACAGACCATCTTACTGCCTCTAAAAAAGTTTTATCTTCAATTTTTACCTATTGGAGCTTCAAGCACTGCTTATAACAAAGTCGTGTATCCAAGTTCAGAAACTGCCATTTCTATACTTATGTGCACACACAAAAATAGAAGTTTTATGGAGAGTAACCAGACAGGGTGATCTGATTATAAATTCCTATCTGGACAGGTCAGGGTGGGCAGCCACACCCCGGGCCTCTCCCTTCCCTAGTCTGGTCTTGTGTATCCAGGGTAACACACCAGACGTACCAGAAGTAAAACCCCTCAAAGGGGTCTTAACCCTCAAGAGAGCACATAATCTTGTCACTATCCTATAATTGAATCCCTGTCTCAATTTCTCTGATCTTCCTTATGTCCCCTCAATTTCAAATGCAGAAACTATTATTATTCAGAGAATTTGAGTTCCTGCTTCCCAGCAATTGTTGTCAGTTTGGTTCAAATAAACCCTTATAAAAATTTTCTCCAGGTTTGGATGTTTCTTACCTCAACACTTACTATCCTTCACAGTGCTACACTACTCCATCGTCTAAGTCTTTGTATTCACTCATAATTGTTCTCACTGAAATCCCAATAATAATGTAATTATAAAAGCTAGAACACTTACACTAGATGCCAAACTGTTCCATGCATATTGCATGTTTATGTGTGTGCACACGCATGTATACATGAGTACTGGGATTAGTTTAAGGGGTGTGGTGGGAGACAGCCTGGGTTCTAGCTCCCCCTTCACCACCTGCTAGCTGTAATGTCCTTGGGTAGATTACCAAAGCTATCTGTGCCTCTCTGTTGTCATCTGTAAGGTAAGGAGGATAACACCTGGGATGCTAAGTTTTAAATTGATATATATAAAGCTCTTACAACAGCCTCGCTCAAAGAAATGCTAATATAAGGAATTACCATTATCTCCATATTACAGATAAAGAACTGAGGCAAATTTGTTAAATTACTTTTCCAAAGTCAACAGCCAGTAAGAGGAAAAGCTGAATTCAAACCCACAGTCTGGATCTGAAGTCCAGACTGTTAACATTACCTCTAAGGATGTCTTACAGCCCATTTAAATCAACAGTGGCAGGTTCTTCCACATTTGTAAAAAATTCTTAAGACCCATACATTTGCCACAACTGAAGGACCCAGACATTAAGGGCCAATGGAAGTGACATTAAAATCAGAAACGGCGGGTTCCACCCAAAAACCCAGAGCAATCCATACCACATATAGGTTCTTCTGGAACCACAGGATTTTGGGTTTCATGCCCCAAACAGCCCCAGACATTCTACTCCAAATCCTGGTGGCCACTCAGGTTCAGATGTGTCCCACACCAGTGGATGTTCTCCAAGTCTTGGTGAAAATTCCAGACAAACATGTGCTGGAGGGCAGGCAGGACATTAGAGCACAGTCTGGTCCCTTCCTTCCCTGTCTCTCCTGTGGGATCAGTAAATTCCAGCAGAAGCAGGCCCTGCTTGCCTCTCGTCACCATTTCTAGGGGTGCATGTCATGCAGAGGAAGTTCAAAGGCAATGAAAGATCACCTTACCTTTTTAAAAATTTTCCCATTTGGTTGCACTTCATCTTCTTCATTTAAAACTTCACGTGTTCCCAAGAGTCCTTTGTTCTTAAATTTGTTTTTTGCATACATAAAAACTTTATCCAGTGTATCACATCCAGGGTATAACACTGAGGCCAAGCTGTCCAAACTGTTAACAGATCTGTACGCAGACTCAGGTTTTGAATCTACAGGCTTTGCTTTAATTTGGTTTGATTTTTCTTGTCTTGACTCAGACAAAAAATAATATGGAATGTATGTTAAAATAGTATAAAGTGATATTATAAAATGTATGAAATATAAAAGAATGGGGTTGATGGTCTGTTTTAACTTCATGGTAGATGGGTTTGAAGACACGTGGTTATTCATGAGTGCTCAAAAAGTAGAACAGGTCTCTTTAAAGAATCTACAGGGGAAAGAAAGAAAGGTATTAATTCAAACTCATTTTTAAACAACCTTAAAGAAAAATTCTTCATATTAGACAAATGAATCTTTTTGTTCCCCATCAAGCAGCAACTAGTCTACTGGCCCCAGCAATGTCCTATCCACCCCTGATATTTATCTATCAATGATGGAATTACCACAGAAAACTTCCCATATCATTCTGTAAACAGGTAGTTTTTCTAACCTAACCCCAAGTATCCACAAACACTCCCACAGGCAAGAGGGGAACCAGCCAGAAGACCTAAAGACTGGAGACCAAAAGTATACCCCTTTCTTATTCTTCGGCGTCTCAATTTATTAAATTAAGAATGGCAAGAACTCTGAGTATCCACCGCGTTCTCCTCTCCTATGGCTCATGCAGCTACTGCAGATTCCTGCCGTTTTTCCCAGTGAGCCCAGCTCTCCCATTCTACCCAGCAGCAAGTAACTGGAGTTGATAAACAACTTAAAATTCACTTCCCACAGTGGTTCTAAATACTTTTCAATTAACTTAGGCAAGTTAAAACTGTGAAGCTAGAAGGCAGTAAACTTTGGTTATTTCATACTCTACATTCATCAAATGGGCTGTGCATCTATGATGTGTCTGATACTATTCTAAGTACAGGGACGATAACAGTGAACCAGTCTCCGTCCCTTCTCTCATAAAACCTACACATTCACTGGGAGAAGTGAACAAATTGTCTGCTTACAGACTACCGTGTGCCTTCTGAGGAGAAAAATCACAGGTGCACACTGCAGAAAAGATAAACATCACTGAATTGTAGGCCAACCAACTTACTAAACAAATAAGGACACGTCACCACAAGAAGCCGTGGAAAAGGGGAGGGTGGATCAGAATTCAGGATTGCCATAAAATACCTAAAATGTCCAGTTTAAAACAAAAGTTACAAGGCATGCAAATAGCAGCGAAGTATAAGCCACACATACATGGAGCAGGGCATGGGGGGACAGAAACCGACCCTCAAAGGGCCCAAATATTAGACTCAGCACATAAGACATCAGAGCAGTGGTTGTAAATGTGTCAACAAACTAAAACCAAGCTTAAAAAATTCAAAATCCAATTCTCAATCTTACAAGAGAAGGAATACCTCCAAATTTGCCCCCACACTGATGGTGAGAAGTCAAGACTCAAAACTGACCCCAGGCTCTGTCCACCAATCTAAGTTTTCTATGATAATGTATTGTGCACTGCTCTGCGGAATGAGTCCAAAAGACTCCGGGTTGTGTCACAATGGGCATGCAGGGCCCTTAAATTTTCTGCAGAGGAAAATTTTACAGTGAAAGCAAATGGTCCTACTACTCCCAGGACATCAGAGCTGCAAAGAATAGATACATCTTAATAATCCAGGAAAATAAAGTTAACCCACTAAGTACTCATTCTAAAGTGTAATTCTGTACGTTTGTATTTTGAATTAAAAAGTAATATTGTGATTTTTAAAACTATCTTTACCCACAGGAGATAATGATTGTACATATTAAAGATCCCAAGAAATCCATTAAAAAAAAAATAGAATAAGAGTTTATCAAAGGTTGCAGAGGAGCTCCAGTGGCACAATCGGTTAGCGCGCGGTACTTATACAAAGGTTGCAGGATGTAAGATAAATATACAAAAATCAACTGTGCTTCTATACACTAGCAATGAATAAAAAAAAGTGAAGTTAAGAAAAAAATTCTATTTACAACAGTATAAGAAATAATACTTAGGATTAGCTACAACACTGTAAAATTTGTACTATGAAAACCACAAAACAGTGTTTAAAGACATTAAAGACCTAAATAAATAGAAAAATATCCCATTTATGGACTGTAAGACCAAATATTGTTAAAATGGCAACATTCGCCAAATTGATATACAGATACAACACAATCTTTATCAAAATCTCTGCTGGCTTTTATACAGAAATCTGTAAGCTGATTCTAAAACTCACATGGAAATTCAAAGTAGCTAGAACAGCCAAAATTTAGTTTTTGGAAAAAGAACAAAGTTGGAGGGCTCATTCATCTTGATTCCAAAACTTACTGAAAAGTAATAGTAATGAAGACAGTATGGTACCAACAAAAGGACAGACACAGATCAATGGAATAAAATCAAGGGTCCAAACAAACCCTTGTATTTGACAACCGATTTCCAACAAACAGCAAAAGAATTCAGCAAGGAAAGAGTAGTCTTTTCAATAGATGTTGCTGGAACAACTGGGTATCTTCATGTAAAAGAAAGAAGATCCCTTTCTTATATCACACAAAAAAATTAACTCAAAATAAATCATGTAAGATCTAAAACTATAATCATAAAACTAAGTACAGTACTAGTCACTGAGTGTAAATAGCACTTCAGGAAGAGTAGTGAAAGGCACTGGCTAGTTCTGGGATTTTCTGAGAAGTCTTTCTGGCAAATGGCAACTTATTATGATCTTAAGGAGAGAGGAAGGAGATTTTGAATAGATAATAAACCACATAGTTTGAACAAGCACCAAAAGCAGGAGGTGCTCAGGAAACAGCCAGTCACCCGTGTAGAACAGGGTGGGGATGAGGAGATGAGGGCAGGGTATCTAATGACCCAAACGGCAAGGGTCAAATTGTGGCCTTTGATGCTGGGGAAGGAACTTAGTTTGTAGTCAATGTACACAGATATACTTTTAGACAATAACTGTATGCAGAGGATAACTAACACCGAGGCAGCAGAAACTGGAGGCAAGGAAATTAGATTTTAAAACAGCTAAAATAATCCTCCTTTACGCCTAGATCAGGCAGCCAGGACAGTGTGACATGGAGCCAAGCAGCTGGGATTCCCAGCTCCTGACTAACTGCCAGAGGGTGGCAACAGTGGCAGCTGTTACTCCAGCATTTCCCAACTGAAACCCTCCTGCTTAATATAGTGAGGATGGTTTCTGTGTCTGACTCCTCCACAGACCAAAACCATGAATTAACATGTGGAGGTGTGAAAAGGGAAAATAATGCTGATGCCTTCAACTGAGACAGAACCGTGGGTCAGTGGTTGGATGGTTGGTGGAAAGGAGACGAATATAACTCTTGAAAATAATGAGTTAAAGATGACATCTAAATATATAAACTGAAAACTAAGAGGAGTCAAAGCTGGAAACATACATTTTGGAATCACAATGAGATGGAACATGGGACTGCCCAAAGAAACCATGTAGGAAATCTCCAGGATCAAGTTCAAGGACAGAAAACATTGAAGGGGGAAAGCACTGCCAAGATAGAGAGGAGACAAACTCACAGAAAAGACAACAAAGTAGGAAAACTTGGAGAGGGTGGGCAGTGTCATGAAAGCCAAGGAAAAGGAGCAAAGAAATAAGTTTTCAGTAGTGTCAAATACAGCCTGGATGTACCAGCCACATGTAATCAAGACACCTAATTTTTCTAAAATGTTTTAGATAAACTAGGTAAAGTAAAACACCTTTGGCTAATTGCATCCTATTTGCTAAAGTGGGTATGGAAAATCTAGAGCACAAGAAACCAGTCGTAGGTACATTATTATGCTGTCATACCTCAGAAAGCTTATCATCTTTCAGAAAGTAAACTTGGACAATTAAATCTGTTTAACTTTTCTTTCACAACTTCTAGATTTCCAACCAGTTTATTAAGAAGGCATCCTCCACGCCAGGGCACTATGTTTTCTAGTATTTGTATAAGTTTTACATTTAGATCTTTAATCAATATGGAGTTTATTTTCCTATACTGTGTAAAGGAGAAAGCTACCTTTTTCTTTCAAATGAACTGTCTGAAACATTTATTAAATAAGCCACCCTTTTCTCAGTTAACCAAAATTGTCACCTTCAGTAAGTTCTCACATGTGGATCTGTCTCTGAACACTATTGTTTCTTGGATCTATGTGGCTACTGCTTTGCCAATCCCACACTACTCCAACTGTATAACAGCAGATGTGCAGCACTGTGTCTCAACTGTGATCCACGAACCAGTCCTATCAATATCACCTTAGAGATACTTAAAATGAAGATTCCTCAGCCACGGCTGCCCCTTCCTTAGGACCCCAATACCTGTAAATGGAAAACTCTAGTGGCAGGCTCGTGTGTAAATAGCACCCACATGATTTTTATGTACAATAATGCTTGAGAACCACAGCTTTAACTATCTGATAAGACCCTCATTATCCTTATTTTTCAAAATTTTCTTATCAATTCTTATAGATCTATTCTTCCACATAAAATTTAAAGATTGAACATTACTATGGTGAAACAATGAAAAAATCAAAAGGGAAACAAGATTCAGAAAAAAAAAAATAACACCTGATAAAATACACAGAGCTCCTATAACTTTTTTTTTTTTAAGATTTATTTTTATTGTTTTTGACAGAGACAGTGAGAGACAGACAGAGACAGAGAGAAGGGGGAGGGCCCAGAGCAGTCTCCATAGTTGCACATCATTGGTTTTTCCACATAGTTTCATTCCACAGGTGGGCGCAGGGCTGCACAGGGCAGGAACTGCGCCGGGGTCTCCCCCGGTGAGAACCAAATTGAGGACACTCCCCAATTCTGCATATGGGTCTGCACAGGCTGGGGCTGGGATTCGATCCTCAGTCCCCGGGGCTACAAAGTGAGGGCTCAACCCACTGAGCCATCCCGGCTTCCCCTTTTTTCTTTTTTTTTTAAATCAAGCTATACAAAGGAAAACAGGGCAAAGCACATGAACAGAGAAGCCAAAAAAAGAGGAAAGGCAGAAGGCTAACACATATAGACAGTATGTTCTCCTTAACATGCCTGCAATCAAGTTTAAAACAAAGCCATGTCAATTTTCATCCAATAGTTTCACAAATACATAAAAGATAGCAATACCCAGAGCCCAGTGAAGCAATTTGGCATTATTAAAAACACACGCACACCCTTTGCAATCTCACATTCGGGAATTCTATTCTATGGAGATGTGAAGTGCATATTAAGCACATATGAACAAGAATTCAACCACTCATTTATTTCCCAAACATTTATTGAACATAGACTTCATCATACCAAGCACTATCCCAGATGATGGGAGTCACAGTCACAAACAAAACGTGAGAGCCAAACAGACCGTGAAGAAATAGCTAAGTATCTTGAGATAACAGAAGCTAGTAAAGCAGGCTAAAGGGAATGAACATCAGGGCAGGAGAGGCCTGCTGCTCTATACAGTGGGGAAGCAAAGGCATCTCAATGAACAGACAATGAGAGGGAGCTACAGGGACACCTGGGAGAAGTGCATTCTCACTGAACCCAGGAAAGAAGGGGCAGTGAACAGAGAAGACACAATGGGTATGGGGCCAGATCCTGGAAAGCCTGGAAGCTCCCCCTCCCAGCCCCCGGTGAGAACTGCTGACATGAGTGACAATGCCTGACTTACCATAAAAAGGATGACTCCGGCTGCTGAGAGAGCAAAGAGACTGGCTGGGAGACTTTGCAGAGACTGGGTACAAAGTGACAGTGGCTTAGATCAGAATAAGGATGAAGGATAATGAGAAAGGACCCAATTCTGACTCAATTTTGAAAGTGCAGCCTTACGCACAGTGAGAGAGAAAGAAAAGTCAAGAGTAACTTGGCATTAGGCTTGAGCCACAGAAGAGAAAAAATTGAGCTACAAGTTACTGAGAAAGGAAAGATGGCACTTGCTTCAGCAGCACATACACTAGGAAAGGGAAGATGACAGGTGAAGCAGGTATGGGAAAGAATATTTAGTTTGGTAAAAGGTTACTTTGAGAGTTCTCAGCATATTTGGTGGAATTCACAGCCCTAAGACTGGCTGTGACAGCTTAGGAGTGACAAGAAGTACAAAGAGCAGGTCCTGGGACATTTCAACATTGAGGGGGCTCAAGCTGAAAGGAGCCAGCAAATGCCCATGAATGAGGAGGGGTCAGTGCTGACAGAGGGAAACCAGGAAGGTGAGTCCAAGGAGGACACTGATCAGCTGTACACGTGTTACTTACCAGTCAACAAAGATAAGGACTGAAATGGAAATGAAAATGGAAGCCCCCATGAGATGAGAAATCAAACCCACTAGGATGGCTATTTTTTTTTTAAAGATGTATTTTATTATTAGAGAGAAGGTAAAGGAGGAGGAGGGAAGGAGAAAGAGAGAGAGAGAAGGGGGGAGGGCCTAGAGCAGTCTCCATAGTTGTGCATCATTAGTTGTGACACAGTTGCAATTCCACACAGGTGGATGAGGGGCCACAGGGGGCTGGAACTGAACCAGGAGCCTCCCACATGCAAGGCAGGAACCTTCATTGCTGTGCCATCCTAGTTTACCACTTGAACTATCCCAGCATCCACAATAGCTATTATTTTTTTAAATAAAACAAATAAACAAATACAGAAGGAAAATATTGGCAAGGATGTGGAGGGGAAGAAATTGGAACTATGCACTATTGGTGGGAATGTAAAATGGTGCCACTGCTTTAAAAATGGTATGGTGGTTTTTCAAAAAATTAAACATAGACTTACTATATGATTCCACTTCTGGATATAATTCCAGAAGAACTGAAAGCAGGGACTCAAATAGATATTTGGACACCAAAGGTCACAGCAGCATTATTCACAATAGCCAAAGGGTGGAAATATTGGCAGGTGAATGTATAAACAAAATATGGTATAGACATACAATGGAATATTATTCAACCTTAAAAAGGAATGAAGTTCTGATACATGCTACATGTATAAATCTTGAAAACATATTATACTAAGTGAAACAAGGCAGACACAAAAGGACAAATATTGTATGGTTCCACTTACATGTGATTCCTAAAATAAGCAAATTCATAAAGACAAGAGTATCATCAACAGTGGTTGCCAGGCCTGTGAAGGAGGAAATGGAGAATTGCTCTTAATTTTGTGGGTGCAGATTTTAGAATGATGGGAAAGTTCTAGAGATGGATGGTGGTGATGGTTGCACAAAAGTGTGAATATACTGAATGCCAATGAAGTATGTATTTAAAGACAGTTACAGGGAAGCCGGGAGGGCTCAGTGCGTTAAGCGCTCACTTTGGAGCCCTGGGGACCAAGGATCGAATCCCGGCCCTGGCCCATGCGCACCCATATGCTGAACTGAGGAGTAACCCCAATTCAGTTCTCACTGGATTTGACCCCGGCTCAATTCCTGCCCTGTGCAGCCCCGTGCCCACCTGTGGAATGAAACTATGTGGAAAAAACAATGATGTGCAACTATGGAGACTGTTCTGGGCCCTCCCTCCCCCTTCTATCTCTATCTCTGTCTCTGTATCTCTCTCTCTGTCAAAAACAATAAATCTTTAAAGATGGTTACAATGGTAAACTGTGTTATGTGTATTTTACTACTACAAAAAAAATCCAAAAAATAGATGAAGACTGAGAATTAGAGACTAGATTGGACAATGTAAAAGGTCACTACTGACCTTGAAGAGCTATGGTAAGGCCCAAAGCCCAAAACAGAGAGTTCAAGAAATACTAGTTCAAGAGTTGTAAAGAGAAACAGAAATGGGGTGACAGAACAGGACAAAGCTGATTCTTTTGTTTCAAAGATAAGAGACAGTATAGCTTTGACTGCATACAAATATATTTAAATTAAAAGTTGAAAAGCAGCTGAATAGAGAGAATTTTACATTATCTTCAATTATCTACTATAATTAAAAATTTTTTAGTCCATGTATTACAAAATAGTAACAGTAGGACTCATGAATATTCTCCTTGATCCACAAATACAGTCTCCCCTAACCTGATCCATACACTTTTTTTTTAATCTACTTTTATTCTATCTTCCTTTTCTAAATAAAGTCCAAACTAGATGCTCTTAAAACAAAATTAAAGTGGTAGGTCTTGGCATAAAATCAAATAGGAAACAGAGAAATTAGGCAAGGGAATTTATACACTTTTCAGCTGATACAGAACAGGGGTTATAATACACTTGTAGAAATATACATGCACACATGCAGATGACAGTCTAAGCTCTGCCACTAACTAAAATGAGACCTTGTCCAGGTCACTAAATCTTAACTTGCACACCATTAATGTTGATGGAATTCCACTAGATCTATTTAGGACTATATTCTACTGATGCCTAGGACTCCTAGATCAGTTTAGGAGTACTGACAATCATTAATCAATGAAGATTCAAATAACCCTGAGAAACCATCTGTCTTCTAAATAAGGTATTTTCCCACATACATGACTTTTTTGGAGGGATACAGATGAGTTCCTGCTTTTAAAAATAGAGAGGGGAGGCCGGGATGGCTCAGTGGGTTAAGCGCTCACTTTGCAGTGCCCGGGACCGAGGATCGAATCCCGGCTCCGGCCCATGCGGACCCATATGCTGAACTGGGGAGTTTCCCCAGTTCAGTTCTCTCTCTGTCTCTGTATCTCTCTCTCTGTCAAAAACAATAAATAAAAATAAAATAAAATAAAGAAAAAAGAATAAACACAAGCAAAAACACACTCAATGAGAAGATTTTTAAGGTCCACTTCAAAAATTCTAACATTTTCCAATCAGATCATATGGTCTCCATTTTGGGCAAATGAGGAACAGGTGCAAGAAGGGAGTAGGATAAAGCCTTTTTTTCCTTTTCATTTTGAAACATGTCACTGTACTATCTTAACAGCAAAAATACTTCCTAGCATACAGTCTGTGAGATGTGCTGGTCTTTAATAGGCTGATCCAACAAAGGTGGAATGGCCGCAGATACATATTGTTCCCTGACAATGAGAACCAACTGCTTCAAACCAACCAGTTCAGGGTTCTGAGTCATTCTGCCTCAACTTCCTCATCTGTGGAAAAAATTAATCCCACTCTGCTTTCTGCTAACCTTCCCAAGCCACATTCCCACCTCTTTCTTTTACTATATACAAAAGAAGTGATACATTCTCTACACCAAAGTAAAGCTTTTTATATTAGAATTTTGTTCAAGACTGACTCATTGAAGGGGACTAGGGGAATGGCATGTTCAGTCATCCTTTTATTATCCTAATTAGAGGGCAGAAGCTCTATTTAGTACAGTACACTGTTAATCTGAATTCAAGCAACCGGCACTCTCAAGCAACCAGAGTTCTGGTTAACGAAGAGTCTACTTACATTTATCCACCATCTCTACCAATCCCCCATTGGTGAGAGTCTACTGTACAAAATTATTTGACATATTTATCAGTATGTACTAACTAGCCAAGAACTGAATGCCTTGACTGTATTAAGACGATAGTGAATAGGATTACCTACCCCTTTAGTACTATTCCTATTTATTCTAATTATCACCTACATAAAATGGTTAAACAGAGCCAACCACATAAATATTTCAAAACATGAACTATTAGATTACATAATGATATCAACCTGGCTAGGCTAGATGGTACTTGAGGGTCTCAAAAACTGCAACTCAATCCAGCTAAGTACTATATTTAGTATTACATGAATTTATATCTGAAGAGTGAGCAAGATGGGCTTATTTTTAAGTGAAGCTTGCTTTAGCTGGATTAACAATTTCACCTTCAAGCTTACCTATTACATTTCCTTCCCAAGAATAAAAATTTTTTTTAATTAAAAAAAAAAAAAG
>PVKE010002380.1:5215-83839 GCA_004027555.1 Craseonycteris thonglongyai | reverse complement strand
GGCTAAACAAGACGCGACATGTACAAAGGCGAAAGCTAGGGAAAAACTTATACATACGATATCGCAAACATACCAACGAATATAATAAACCTGTGTAGATACTCCAACAATATTTTAAAATTCTAACAAATGTATAAAAATAAATGATAGTTTTACTTAGTGTTTATGAAAAACTTCTGATGCAGTCAAATAAGGGCGGGTGCACACAAATCGGGCCGCGGGCACCATGGCACCCGCAGGCATGGGGTTGGGAATCCCTGGTCTAGGGCAATATCTAGAAAGGGATATAAAGCCAATGGCTGATTCACGGAAGAGATAAAGGACACAAATCACTCACTACTTGTCCATTTACAAGTGGTTTCTAGTTCCCTTCCCCTTACTTTGGGGCTTGCTTTGGTGACTGACCCATGTGATGTGGTGAACGTGACCCAGTCCCAGGGCTTCTGAGAGCCAGTGATCGGAACCCACGCAGCCTCTAGCTGGGCTTCTTGGAAGACTTGCTCGTGGAGCCGGCAACTCCCGTCTGAAAAGTCTTGAGACCTGAGTGGGTCCCCTGCGGTCCAGCCAACCCTGTGCGAGCAACAGGCCTGCGGTTCCAGAGCCTCTCGAACACCGCAGCGTCAGCAGAGACAAGAAGTGTCCAGACACCAAAGACGGACAGAAACAAGGCTGCAGGACGAGGGCCGTGGTGGCGCTGTCTGTACCTCCCCACCCAACGCGGACAACGCGGTACCTGTGTGCTGTCCGCCTCAGTTCCTCCTCAGCGACAGAAGGAGCCCAGCTGTCCTTGCTTCGTGCTGCGACATGCTGGGGAGCTTCCTTTTCCACAGTCGCAGAGAACTGGGACAAGCGTCCGCGCAGTCATGCTTTACTACATCGTTGTTGGATCTGACAGGAGATCTCACAAAAACCTAGTTTATTTAGAACCTTACAGAAGCACGTGCTTATGACAGGACACGTGATTGTGTGCACGTTAAACAGTTCTTAATATGCTATGTAATGTAGCATTTCAAACACCTGAGTGTTTTTCCTACCAGTCAAAATGGGTAAAAGTTTTGTTTATCAATTATTTCTACGCAAATTATTTTTATTTATTTTTAATTATTTTTTTAAAAGATTTATGGGGAAGCGGGATGGCTCAGTGGGTTGGGCACTCGCTTTGCAGAGCTGGGGACCGAGGATCGAGTCCCGGCCCGGCCCGTGCAGAACCGTATGCTGAACTGGGAGCTCCCCCAGTTCAGTTCTCTCTCTGTCTCTGTATCTCTCCCTCTCTCTCTCCTCTGTCAAAATAATAAATAAATAAATATATATATATGAAAGATTTATTTTATTGTTTTGACAGAGGAAGAGAGGAAGAGAGCCAGAGAGAAGGGGGAGGGCTCAGAGCCGTCTCTGTAGTTGTATGTCATCCGTTTTCATCACAGTGTCATTTCACACAGGTGAGCGGGGAATCGCACGGGGTTGGAGCACAGCCCAGTTCAGCATAGAGGTCCACATGGGCCGGGGCCAGGACTCGATCGTGGGACCCCAGGTATGCTGGGTGAGCGCTCAACCTGCTGAGCCATTCTGGCATCTCCTCAAATTATTTAAACACTGTGTATCTTTCAAGCAACTTTTTATACCCCAAATTGTGCATAACTTTCCGCATTGTCTTGCCATACACTGACTTTTTTTTCCAGGAACTGGTCTAACGGTTCTATGTGTATCGTATCATTTAACCCAAGAACGACCATGCCCGGTAGGTGTGATTTCTGTCTGCATTACATACAGAAGAGCAAACTGAAGCACGGAGTTGTGTAACACCATCACGTCTGGACAGCTGATATGTGATCAAATAGGGATGCGATGCCAGGCAGGCAAAGAGGCTGTATATGTAGGGACTCAGCTCTATGACAAAGATGGCCTGATTGCCTTAAAGTAGACCTTCCTGCCCCCTACTCTTCAACATTCACACCCCCACACACCTGCACACACCTGCACACACCCACACCCACACACGGAGTTTGGGTTCTTTCCACATCTGGTCGAAAGAGGTTATATTGGAGTACGGAAGGAAAGTGCAGGAAAATTTTAGAACAGGGAGCATGTTCCAGACACCAAACACAGATGAGCCTAAGGGAAAGAGGGGGTTCCTTGAAGAGATGAACTGAGGAAGCTTCCCCATTCATCTCTCAGCCTAGACCTGACCCTCACCTTCTCGACACCCACCCAAGGGATCGAGGTGCGGCGCCTGAATCAGCTCCAGGATATATTCATGTCTGTGTCAACAGAAAAGCACTGAGACACATTTTCCTTAGAGCTTCCTGTACATTTTAACTGTGAACTAGACGAGGTTCGAAGATTGTCACACCTTCTGATAGAAACTAATTGTTAAGCTCTGCAGACTCGCACATCCACAACTCAATATTCACAGCCAAACTTATGAAAAAACGCATCTGCCCCAAAGTAGGCGTATTATAAGAGCGAGGTTGTTTTTCAGGTAGGTCTTGGCAGCTACCGAATATTCCTAGGAACAATATTCCACATCAACTTTCAAGGAAATGACACTGGACAGCTACCAAAGCTTTGCTGCGTGTTGCCCAGAAACATGACTCTCAGTGATGAATTCTTTTAACTGCCTCTAAAGGGATTATTTCCTTCAGGAGAAGCATTATGTGTTAGAGGTGAGCACTGATTGAGCCTGCAGGATATAATTCTTTAGCAGAAAAAGCAACTTGAAGTTTTTATGTACGGTTGACCTAATCCCGTGGAAAGTGATAGTCTATGACATTAAAATATCTTTTTAAAAATGAAGTTTTATATAGACTACGATGTCTGTGTGTCACTAAGCCCCTTGTCATTTTAATTCCCCTCATATTGTGGGCAGCCAGAAGTACATAATTTAAATCTTAGTTAGGCCTCTGTTCACACGTTAACCACACTTCTTGCTCAACTTCTTTCATGCTCACACATGTCGTCAGGAGTTTATTATACGAATGTGATGTTTCTTTGTCAAGTGGGACGTACCTTCAGAGTCCGGAGGAGAATTTATGGGATTGTTTTGCAGAAGGAAGGATGTCTCCAAGGTGCCGGTGACCAGCTGCTGGTGCCCAGGAGTCTGATGTGAAAACGAGTTATCTACGACTAAGAGACAGACTTCTCTCTCAGCCTTCAGGAACTCCCTCTCCCCTTTAGAACTCTTCTGCTCGCTGGAGAACTTCCAAGACGGTCATTGGATTTCAGTCCTTCATTTCTTCATTTCCCAGGCTGCCAGCTTCCTGAATCTAGCCACCTCCTCTCCCCACTCAACACCTGCCTCTCAAGTATCGGCTCTTGAGCAGTGAGCGGCCAAACTTGGATTTCTTTTTAATTTATTATTTTTTTCTTTTTTTTCTTTTTTTTTTTTTTTTTGTTAATTAGAAAAGTGTTTATTTCTGCTCCTTTCATACACATTATTGCTCAGGAAACAGTCTTACATACATATCCGAAATACGTACTGTCATGCACTGTTGAAAGGCAAAGCACCGTACGCAAAGCTGATCAGCTCTCCAGAGTTCTCAGCTTATGGGATCTTCCTTCCCATGACATTAATTTCTGGAAGTCAGACACGCCACCTCCAATAAATGTTAAGGGGGTTGTAAAAAATAATCACTCTATTCAATATTACAGTTGCAGACATGGAGTATATTTTCTTTAAGGAATGAAAAATTGAGAAGAAAATGCCACTTAACATCGTTGGCACGTCAATATAGGTCAGCAGAAAAGACACTGTGATAAGCTTGTCTCTGATACCAAGAGGATATTCTCATCCGAGCTTTAATACGCTTCCCACGCTTTCTACTAGATGCTTCTTTTCTGCTGCTTCTCATTCTTTCCTACATTTCCTATCAGCCTTTAGAACTTCAGGAACAGGAGCAAATCCAGTATCCATGGATTTCTTCTCACAGGGTACGCTAACCCATCAGATAGCCTCTGTAAGCCAAAAAAGCTACTGGTCTCTGATGCCCATGTTCATCAGTCATAGAGCCAACACTTGGAGGTTCAACAATGACATCATAAATTATTCACTGTCATAGCCGAGGGCATGTGCACTCAGGGCGGCTTCTTCAGCTTCAGATTGGGGCATTCGAGCACCAAGAATGGGACGCGGTACAACGTTTCCATGTTGGTAGTGGCAAGGGAAGCCCTCCGCCAGCAGCACCCTATTTTTTTCTTTAACATGTTTTCCCGTGCATTTCTTTTTGCAGGTAAGAACACTATTGACCAAAGAATGTTTTCAATTCACGTTTGAAATTAGGTGATGCAGTGTCTGCAGTACCTTTGTAATACGCCGACCAGATAGCCTACTTTGTAAACAACGCCCTCATCATTGTGGATGAAAATGGGGTTCTGTGGAATGTAACCTCCACAAGGTGATCTGATCATAAATTTGTAACAGAGGTCATGGTTGGTCATCAGAGAACTCCTTTAGTCAAAGTCTTCTCTTTGCCTTAAGCAAACCCTGTCTACTGTTTTTGTGCATCTAGGTTAACACATGTTCAAAAGAACCACCCTCCAGACAGTGCGTAGTCTTAACTGTCCTGTAATCTAGTCCCTGCCTTGCTCTCTCTCACCTTCATGCGATTCCAGATGCGCAAAGGAAAGTGCGATTCTGTCATTCCGTGGAGCATTTCACACCTTGCTTTAAAGCAGGGGTCTCCAAACTACGGCCTGCAGGCTGCATACGGCCCACGAGGCCCTCTCATTCGGCCCGTGGAGACCTTTTTATCCGAATAAAATAATATTAAATAAATAATTAAAAACGACATCTATGTTTTGATTCTTTTCTATTTGGACCTTGAGTGTGTAGTCGGCCCCCAAACTACTGTTTGATAGTTAATGCGGCCCGCGGGCTGAAAAGTTTGGAGACCTCTGCTTTAAAGCAATTGTCATTTTGGGCTCAAATAAGCTCATAAAATTCTCTGCAGGTTCGTATGTTCTTGCATCGATATCATCCATCACGCCTTTGGCGTAACTTCCTTTGAACGGGGACAGAAGGTGCAGCTATGCAGTGATGCCTTGGAATCCGAACGCCCCCAAACTTGAAAAACTTGGAATCTGAACAAAAAATTAAGCGGATTTTGTGTCAGAATCCAAATGCTGCTTTGGAATCTGAATGCCAACACGCTGTCCACGTGGGACGTACCCACCATATGGCCCGTGGCTTCACCCAGACACCCACTCGTCTTGGAACTCGAACGTTTTGAAACTCAAACACGGTTCCGGGAGGGAGTAAGTTTGAATTCCAAGGCATCCCTGTAAATGTGTATGGTGGTTAAAGTGAATTTATCATAGTATCAAGGAGAAAAAATAACTTTTCTTTTACCCTTCGAAGTTCTTCTCACTGGTCTAATAATCAAATTGACATGAGATAGATGAGCAGGAGAAAACCATGTTAAAGTTTGAGAACCTGTATACTTCCTGTACCCAGGGAAACTGAGTAACTGGCCCAAAAGGTAGGAGTCATTACCTTAAATCCCACTTCACATGAAGAGGCAAGAGGGTGTTGCTGCTAGAGAGTCAGCTGGGGGAGGTTCCCAGCAAAGGCACCGCCAACCGAGGTAAGACGGGTTGTGCAGCCCGAGGTAAGGCCGTCTTCGCAGTGCAGACAGGCCTTCCCAGAGGGACACTCCCCTACAGCTCAGGGGCACTTCACGGGGTTTTCTCAACGTCTATATTTGTTGTTTCTTAAAATGAACCAGCCTAAAATAATCAGTATTCCCAAAGAATACTGGGGGAGGTAAAAACTCTCCTTTCCCCTAAAAATGGAGGAAGAAGCAAGGCCTTCAAGGGGAAGACGAGGCCCCTGACATAGGCGTCCATGTGGGCCAGCAGGGCGGGGACAATCAGCAAGGAGTCGAAGGAGCAGCCGGCTTCCCTCACAGGGCCTAGGATGCGGGTGCTCAGGCACCGGAATAGTTTCTGAGGACAGGGGTGAGGATGACAGATTCTCATTGATGGGCACTTGGAAGTTTTCTCTCATTCTCTTTCCATATCCAGCAAACATGCAAACATTCCCCGTCTTATGGGAAGCCTTCAGTTTCTAGACAGTGATAACGTCACCGCATGAGCACACTGTAGACTTCTGACGAACCCTGCTTCTTAAACAGTGTAAGAGCTGGCTCTCTGGTGTCATCCGCTTTCTGATACTTAGGCTGTATTGTTTTGTCTCAGAAACCATTTTCTTGTGTGTTTGTTTATGTATGTATGCATTTCTAGGAGAAAATGGCCTCTAAATGTCTGCCATTTATTTTGTGATCATGGCGGTATTCTTAACCATTGAAACAGAAGGGAGGGGAAGCCGGGATGACTCAGCAGGTTAAGCGTTTGCAGCCCTGGGGACCAGGATTGAATCCCGGCCCCGGCCCGTGTGGACCCACATGCTGAACTGGGGTGAGCTTCCCATGCGGGAGGCCCCCAGCCTGGTTCCCGCCCTGCACGGCTCCGCCCACCTGTGTGGAATGAAACCATGTCAAAAACTGATGATGCACAACTATGGAGACGGCTCTGGGCCCTCCCCCTTCTCTCTGTCTCTGTCTGTCTCTGTCTCTCTCAGTCTCTGTCAGAAACAATAAAATAAATGTAAGGAAAAGAAAAGAAGCAGAAGGCACGGGCAGCACACACGGTTGGGTGTCAGCCCCGGGTCCCTCTGGGCCTTTTCCAGAGAGAAGAGCCCGGACTGGTCTTGTGGGCCGTGTGCTGTGGGGAGAGAGCTACGTTTCAACCCCAGGGATGTAAGTTTAATTCATCTCAGCCCAATATGGTGATGAATTCTGTCCCGTTATTGGTTCAGACACGTGCCTCTCACGTACTTCTGGTCAAGGATATGAGAGCAAGTTGTCTGGGGGCTGTGTCTGTTCTTTATTGCCTCTCAGAACACAGTCAGGTGTCTATTCCACAATCACAGAAATCCTTCAAGCCTTTCCCTTTAACGTGCGCACATGTTAAGCTTTCCCAGTAGAGGGCACTGGAGACACGTGGCAGGAGGACCAGGCTTCCTGCCAAGCAACCTGAGCTGTGGGCATGGGGACCTCGGGTGGGACGGAGCCTGTCTCTTCTAAATAGATCCCGGCATCTCTGGGACACGGTGTCTTCACTGAGAGAAAGCAGTGAAAAAATGGACACCGCATGTTTCTGCCTGTGATATTAATACATGTAACCGTGGGGACTTCAATGGAAAGAGACAAATGGGAAGAACCTGTGTTTTTGATGGTATTACTGTGCTATTGAGTTAACCAACCCCTGTCTGGTCCTGTCTGCAGACTTCTTATGTGAGGTGGGGAAAAAAAACACCCACCTATTGCAGCTACCTTTGGACGAGATTTTAATAACTTGCAGCACAAGGCTGTACACGAAGAGCTATAATATTCCCTCCCTGTTGTAAGTCAGGCATGTACGACCTGTGGCCCAGGAAGGCTTTGAATAAGGCCCAACACAGATTCTTAAAACATTATGGTGTTTTTCATGACCCTTTTTTTTTTTTTAAGCTCATCAGCTATTGTTAATATGAGTGTAGTGTAGGTGCGACCCAAGACAATGCTTCTTCCAATGTGGCCCAGGAAAGCCAAAGGTTGGACATCATTGTTTCAAGTCATTATCATTCTGAAGGTTTCTATGTGTTTGTTTGTTTTTGTTTGTTTAAAGCAATCTCATTGTCTCTTGGAAATGAAAACGTTATTCTTTTGAGTCAGTAAGTTATATGGCCCATGTTGCTTAACAAATTCAGTAATAACCCACAAGATTCTTAGTTTTCTTTCACTGGATACATACTCGAGTTCCTCATATCACAAAATTATTTTAGTTTTTCTTTGTGATTATGTTGAATTTCTCTCAGCTTTTATGGCAACAAAAGCCATTGACAGGAAGGCTCTGTTATTTTTTTGTTGAGGCTAAAATACCTCCTATCAGTCCTTCCGCAGAAACCTAGAATGATCTTTTCCCCGAAAATGAGATGTTCAGCCAATTTCCAGCTTCTCTACTTGCATGGAGCTGGTTATAATGCTTTGATGTAAATTTATATTTAGAATTAATAATGGAGAGGAGGCCAGGCTAGCTCAACAGTTGAGCACTTGCCTTGAAACCACAAGGTCTGGGGTTTGATTCCTGGCCCTGGCTTGTGCAAACCCATGTGCTGAACCAGTAACCGCCAGGATGGCTACAAGGCTAAGGTTCTCACGTCCCGTGTGGGAGGCCCTGGTTTGGTTCCTGCCTTGTGTGGCCCCACATCCTCCTGTGTGGAATGAAACCATGTCACAACTGATGACGTGCAACTATGGAAACTGCTCTGGGCCCTCCCCCTTCTCTCTCTCTCAAATAATAAAATAAATCTTAAAAAAATATATACACATACAAGAAAAAGAAAGCACAGCACTCTATAGTCTATTGCCTCACACTGCCTGGGTCCTGTAACGAGTACTTACAAGTTTCATGCTCGATTAGAAGGAGTCTTTCCAGAGTAGGGTGGGTTGCAGGGAAGAAGTGGGCCACATGGCTTTAAGCGAGTGTGCTCTGCTCATCAGCTTGTCCTTGTGTGGCCACTTTGCTTTTTATTTTCAGTACATGGTTTCTGGATTTTACTTTGCTTACTGTGACTTTTCTGACGTTTCCTCCAGGAAAATGTCTAGCGCTCTTGGTATCTCTAGCTCTGCCCAGTTGGACCCAGTGATTGTAATGCTTTCGGTGGAAGAACAAAGATCTGAAAATCGTTCATTCACTCATCCCACCCCACTCAGTCCACCTCCTCAACATCCCACCCCTGGGTAAGATAGTGCATCTGATTATTGCTCGACTGTCTCTTAATGCCAAGATCTTGCCCATGCAGAGTCTAATTATTTTTTTCTGCTTCCTCATAAAGCAGCTCACTCTGCATTCTTGCCTCTCTTCTGGCCTTTGGGAGACTCAGTATCCCCGAATCCTTCCCCAGACAGACCTGGTAGCCTGTATAAATGTACATACTTCCAACTTGTACACATCTAGTGAGTGGTGAGGCACGTGCCTTCTCACGAAGCTACCGAGGCATTCTGGCTACTATTAAAGTTCATTACTGCCTTAGCCATAGCAAGTGTACATTCTGATCTTAATGTAGAAAATTAACTGTGTAGAATTTGCCTCAAAAATAGGGTTCAGGACTTAGATAAGGTTTGAGGGGCAGCAGAAGAGTAGGAGAAATGAACAAAACTTCCCCTCTTTTAATATCCCTCCCCTGCAATGCTGAAAGACCACGGTTATTCTAACAAAATGAGGGTAAGCCCTGCGTATCTAGTGGGGATGAGAGGAAAGCACCCTTCAAGAGGGGGTTGTGACCCCAGAAATCAGAACCCTTCAACACACCACCCCTGGTGAACAATAACCTCTACATTTTCACTCCCACCCCAACAGTGCAAAATTGTCATAACCGATGAACTTCCGATCAGATAATGTCTTGATATTTTACTTTTCAAAATCGGAATGAATGTCAGTGAACCTACCTCTGAAAGTCATAGAAGCCCCCAAAGACGAAACATGAACATTAAGAGCTGAGTTTGAGAAGCGACACATTTGACAATGGGGGCAAGACAATCGCAAATCAAGAGTGTAGTGTTCTTTTGTGCATTCATTGGAAGGCTTATCAGTCCTTGCTTCTGTTATCTTTGTTGCTTTCTTCTTCACCAGGAAATAAAGAACTCCTCACGTGGTGGTTGTGAAGATTGGTCTCTGGGGCCATTTTCTGCTTCCACCCAGTAAGTGCCCTGCCCTTCGGGGAACTGCCTCACTTTCATCCAGAACTGAACGGTGAACCATTAAATGTTGCCCCCAAGTGATCTTGACTTCTCACACCTCAGGATGTCCAACCCTGAAACTCTCTTCAAGAAAGAGACCTCGAATCCTCAACCATTAAGGTCAAGAGAGCATAAGAGACTTCCTCACTTTCCACTTTCTTTTGTGCAACAAAACAGACAAGGGCTGTCCAGAGAAAATCCAGCCACTGTCAATATAATGAGAATGGTTACCTGGCTGGATACTTTCCGGACAGCCCTCGAATGTGTAGAAACACTCATCTGTGTACACAGCATATATATGTGTAGTAGTCCTTAATAACGTTGCTTCTGAAAAATGTTTAATAGCCTAAGATAATGTTTTTTAAGTGTCAAATGAAGTTCAGAAAAGAAAATGGGATGCTACATCGTACCATCTTGTGTCGTTTGTGTCTACGTGGGCCATATATATATTCAAATCTATCCCAGCTTCATTTATTAGTCTTATCGCCCTCCCCATCTGTCTCCCCACCCCCATCACCAGTTCCTTCACTGTCCTTTCTCCATCTTCCTCCTCTACACACTAACACTTTAAGAGTGTTACTATCTTGGAGTTAAGACTCTCTCTGGTTTATATTGCCTTCTTTCTTTTTGCTTGTCTTCTGTAATTTTTCTATACTAATCAGACGTAATTGGACTTGCTCCATGACTTATATACAACTTCCTGTAATGACTCATGATTAGATCTTCAGAAGCCTCAGGTGCAATCTCAGTGTAAAGATTACAATAAGAAGGGCCATTCTGCCTGAATTATTAGTGGTTTCCTAGTTTGACTGGTTCTCAGTTTACACAGACTCTGAGAGCTGGAACGACTTTAGAACAAGCTCATACAACCCAAGGCCCACCGGCCACGTGTGGCCCAGGACAGCTTTGAGTGTAGCCCAACACAGATTCGTAACTTTTAAAAAATATTCCGAGATTGTGTTGCAGTGTGTATATATATATATATATTTAGCTCATCAGCTATCATTAGTGTTAGTGTGTTTTATGAGTGGCCCAAGACAATTCTTTTCATTCCCATGTGGTTGAGGGAAGGCAAAAGGTTGGACACACCTGCCTTAGAGGTTAACCAAGCCAGTCCCTCATCTTGAGGGGACTAAACCACAACCCAGAGAGGCTGACCCTCACTCAAGGCAACATAGGAAGTCACAGAGTCGGTGTGTGGGACACAGAGCAAACAGGCCCCCTGGCCAACGTCACCACCAGGTGAGTTGCTTATGCAACTTGTGAAGCTTCTGTGACAGGTTGGCACATAGCTGCCTTTGTTTTCTGGGCACGTAAATAAAAGCTGATGGGGACTTTCCACGTGAGGGGTTCTTCCCATGTTTTCTTCCCTGGCCACCAGCGAGATTGAAGTGCTATGTGCTCCCTTCCCTTCGCTCCTCGCTCGTCCTTTCGCTTGTCCGGATCCTGAACATACCTGTCCGGAGCCGAGTTCCTGCGTTCATTACAGCTGGTGGCGAATCCAAGACTGTCACTGTGCGATGACTTTTTGATCACTATGTGAACTAATTTTAAATTCCGTTGTTTTATTTCCATGGTGGTTGGAAAACATATGTGACCTAAAACATATCTGCTTAATCATGACAACAAGGTTACCATTTCCAGATCAGAATATTTAACATGGAAGAAAAGTCATCCTTCCAATGTGTTTGACAAATTGTTGTGCTTAAATAGGAATAGCTTCAAATTGTGAGTTGAATGTTATTTCATTTTAAAAGGGCAACTCATCAGAAATGTCCGTTCTGAGAAAGAAACTTTCTGAAGATACTAGGCGAACAAAGCTCAAGCTTTGATATATTTTACATCAGAATCTATTGCAAAATTAATTATGAAATTAAAATAATTCTTATGCTTCTTATAGGGGTGTGTGAACAGAAATAATTGTTGCCATGGTTAAAATACAATAGTCGCTTTATCTTGTGGGAGCTACATTTTTTTGTCTTGGAAAAGGAGACCTCTGTGTGTCCCACCTCCCTCTTCCCACCCCAAACACACGAAGTGACTATAGAGGCTAGATCACGCTCTACAAAATCGCACCAGAAACATTTGCCAAGACCTCCACGTCTTCGAGCTCCTGGCTCCCGAATTCCCTGTTACTTGGGCTGACTCAGGCTGGCGTGTTTGTATTTATATGGTGTGACGAGACATCTGCAGCCCACCCAAACCATCGCGCTCTGTGGCACTTCTCAGCTGACTGCCTTCTTATTTATATTAATTGAACTCACTGTATCCTGCGTACGCTGCTGATTACCCTCATTTATTTCCGTTCCTGAAGACCCGAGATTTCTCTACGTGCCCTTACAACATTGTTCTACTCATTTGGCTCCAATTAGCTTCAGCTAATGAAAATACATTACCACCAACCTATGCCGAGCCCTTGCTGTTTCTAGTGACATAATTTGTGAGTTTTTAGTCATTGCAAGTGAAGACATTGGGAATTAAGTTATAGTATCTTCTGTGGGGCTGAGAAATTTTAATAGCAGGCAGCTGGACTCACTTCCTTGAAGAAGATTGGTGATTTCTATTTAACTAATGAATGTTGGCATAACTGAAGAGCTATAAGCTCCATATGTTGGACTTTTTGTGAAATCTCTGATTGAGTCCTTGTTCACGTGAGTAAGAAAATGCTTTGGCATTAACACTCTGTCATAGTATATTTTCACTTACTATTTTATAATTATGCTGAATGTTCAAAACACTTATTTAAAAGAGTTCCTCAGGAATTTATTAAAAGATGCAAATTTATCTCAAAGCTATTAAAAAGTTATTAGTTTAATGACCAGCTATATATTTTTAACTTCAATTTTTCTTCTCAACAAACTGATTTTTCCATTCTAGTGTTCTAGCTCTAGAGTCCGGGACTAGAATCATATAGTTTATGTGTGAAAGACAATTCTCTTTGAGATAAAATGTTTGAATAATGATGATTAGGTCAAAGGATCTTTTTAGATGTAATATAGACATTTGAAAAACATTGAGAGTGGACCCTTATAGATTCTATAACAAATTACACTACCTTACTTTTTATGAATTAGGTTATCACCAATAAATTTAGTGGTTTTCCTATTTTATTTTAGTCTAGGTATTCGCATATGGCACGATTATCCTCTATGGTTTACAAGGGCTGTCCGGAAAACAATCCAGCCTTAAATGCCTCTATTTTTCATATTACATGGCTGGGTATTTTCTGGATGGCGCTTGTAAAATCTCAATTTTGACCTGTTTTGAAATATAATCAATGATTCTATATGAATCTGAGGCACTTTTATTGCTCAATTATAACCTCAAGTAAAAAGTCTTTCTACTTTATTACCCTTTCGAAAGTTTTAGTTCTTCAGTGGTCTTCTAATTGCAATTTATGTTTTTCCCCCTTCTCTCCAAGACTTGAAAAGACAAGGTCAATCACCGTCAAACATGGGAGAAGGTGGGCTCCCATGGCTGTTGCGTAAAGTTAGTAAAATAAATAAGAGACAGCTGTGCGTTCCAGGAAACCACTGCATTGAGGGGTTCTGGGAATATGATAACCGCAAGTGTGAAGCTAGAGTCACCAGAAACCCTGCACAAAATCACAGCTCAATAAATCCATGTTGGCTCCCTTCTGCCTTTCCCGTGTAACTGCTTCGATGTGGTTCCTACACGGCATGACAGCCCTATTGCTGCCTTTCTAATTATCATGGAACTTCTCACTTCCTGTTCCAGCAGGTTGGGAATTGGGGGGAAAACTTTTGCTGTGTACTTGATTGCATTATGTCTCAAACATTTTGGGTCTAGGGACCTTGGCATGGTAATAAATCCCTCTCACTTGCCACCACCAAATAAAAAAGAAAGAAAGAGCACATATGAAGCACTGTGAGGCATTTTGATAGCGTTTCATGGAGGGATATATTAAATCCATCCATGCCAGATTGTAATATCATACATGTTAATAGGCCCGGGGACTGGCAGGTGGACCACCTAGAAGTCCCTGCAGACTACTGAACTTGTAGTTGACGGATGGGCTGTGAGTTACTGCTTTTGACAATCGCTGCACTACAGTTATCGTTCTTTAACTTATGTGTTCCTTGGTGACAATCTGGTGAATTATGGTTTCCCAGAAGTTCTTATTCTCCTATGTCTGTCCTACCCCATTTTATTTGAAAGTAAGAGCAAAATCTTAGTTCATTTCAGAGAGAAAACACAACAGAGATTTCTCTAGCTAAGACCAAAATTTAAAAAGTATCCGTTAACCTAGAGCGTGGGTTCAAATCCTTGTTTTAGTCACTTATTAACTCTATAACCATGGCAAATTACCTTTTCTTTAGATGTCTCAATGTTTCCCTAAAATGGCAATAAAATTAGTACTTTTCTGCTAGAATTGAAGGGAGACTTTTCAGTAAGCTTCTGCAGTGTAACAAACTATTCAGAACTTAGTGGCCTATCATGTCTATAAGTCAATGGATTGACTAGGAGGCTCTTCGGATGTGGGAAGGCTTGGACAGAGGTGGGAGGTTTGGGATGGTTTTAGTTACGTGACCATAGTTGGGAAACTAGCCTCACCTCATGTCTGCCGGATGGGCACATTTGATCTAGCGGATGGGTGATGTTTCTCTCACCATGCAACAGGTTAGACCAGGTTTTTTCACGTGGTACTCGGAGCAGCAAAAGAGAGCAAGTCCCTTTTCAAGCCTCTGCTTGTGTCCTCTTTGCTAATGACTCTTGACTAAAGCAAATCATGTGATCAAGCCCGGATTTCAGGGGTAGAGAGAGAGACTCCTTGATAGGAGGGGTGGAAATGCACATTGTGAAGAGTGTACATACCAGGATAGGTGGAATTTGTGGTCTTTTGGCAATTTGCCACCTGTGGATGAGGTGACATAGTAGTGCCAAGAACAAAGCACTTAGAATCAGGGACTGGCATATAGTAAGGGTTCAAGCACAGTAGAATCTCAGTTAACCAGCACCCATGAGGATTGGCAGAGGCCCCAAAAATGTGGTTTCTGGTTGCTTGAGTTACTATTAAAAATAGACCTAATTAATCCTATACCTCACACTATGCCATACCATACCAAACTCTGTATTGCCTTGATATTAATATTGAAATACAGTCATTAAAAGCAAATGAAGACAAATAAGCAAACATTTCATTTAATGTAAGTTTTATTATAAAAACATTTTTGTGAATACGGTGTGCAATTTTAGTTAAATGGCAGTCAATAAACTTTTCAACTTCATGAATTTCACTGACATACAATATTTTTTTTAACTTCAAGTGACTTAGAATATACACACACACATACACATTTAAAACTGTTTATAGTTGGAAAACCAGGAGGGCTCAGCAGGTTAAGCACTCGCTTTGCAGCCCCAGGGACCGAGGATTGAATCCTGGCCCTGGCCCGTGTGGACCCATATGCTGAACTGGGGTGAGCTTCCCATGCAGGAGGCCCCCAGCCCAGTCCCCACCCTGCACAGCCCCCGCCCACCTGTGTGCAATGAAACCAGGTTGAAAACTGATGATGTGCAACTATGGAAACTGCTCTGGGCCCTCCCCCTTCTCTCTGTCTGTGAAAACAATAAAATAAATCTTTAAAAACAGAAACAAACTGTTACAGGAAGGGTAGAGAGTTTACTGGGTAGACATCACATCAGGATCATCAGGATCTGAGGATGTAGCTAGGACGGGATCAGGAGAAGTGGGTATGTTTGGTCTTGGATCTATATCAGTAGATAATGTACTGGCAAACTTGCATGGAGCTTTCTAGAAAAATGAACGAATATCAACTTGCTTTGAGGTCCTTTGCTTCTCATGCAAAGTCAGGTATTGCATGATGTGCAGCTGCATAACATGCTGAGATGTTATTTTAATTTTTATCTAAAGTGTTATTTCTTTGATTTTTCGCTGGTTGGATGCTTGAATGTGCCAGTTGCTTGAGTTACTGTTAATGGAGAGTCTACTATAAATGTTTTCTGTTGCCATCTTCACCATATTCATAATTAACACCTTAGCTCTTACCATTAAAGCAGGTTGTGTGTAGTCTCTCTTCTTATATGAATGAAAAATTGTATAGTTTAGATGCTGTTGAAATTCTGATCTTCAATTTCTGAGTCCATTGCAATATCCTTCCAGGTGGAAAGCAAGTAACATAGTCATTACAAATATATATATCTATATATTTTTAGCTCCTTCTCCAAATGCTGCCCGAGTTAAAAATTTTTTTAAGTATATTGTTTTTTTATTTTATTTTATTTTATCTTTTGTTAAATTTGTTGGGGTGTTGTGAGTTAAAAATTTTTAAATCTGGGTTTTCTCTTTTTTAATTTCTAAATTTCTGATCCCATTTTCCACAATATTCTCACCCTACCCCCAAATCCACGCCACATGCCTTGAATTACCACTTGAATTTGCTGGAACATTTTGCAAATTCTGCCTGAAACATGCTTCAGTCTCACCTAGAGAAATGGAACTTTCTGAAGTGTTATGCTTTCGGAAGATGGTCTGTCATAGCTCCTGCAGAGATAAAAAGATTTTCTCTCCTGAGTTCCCGTAGCGTTCTGCACATGCCAGGAATTTAACCCATATTTCCATCACCCAGAGAATCCTTTTTAACATATCACTCCAGAAATCTACTCACAGTTAACTGTTCAACACCTGAACTTAAAATCTAAGGCTGGATTCTGACTATTATGAACAATGCTCTTCTTATTTTTTAACTTTTCTATTATTTTTTTTTCTGAGTGCTCTCTATGCTCACGAGAACATAAAACCAAGAGATTGGTATCGTGAGGGCATCAATGACCCGTTAGGGGTAAGAAGAGTTGAAATAAGGGCGTGATCGGGAAAGTTTTGTGAGATTCAGGGACCTGTGGTATCAACTCCAGTAGGGCTGAGCTATGGGGAAGGTGAACTGTCTTTCGGAACAAATGGACAACTGCCATGGGAATATATAGTGTGTGTTTCTTGGTGGGAGTCTAGGGTCTATAAGAAGGGTAAAGGGTAGGGGGTAGCTAGTCATGCCGAAAGAAGACCAGATTACAATAGTTCATGAGTTGATTATTAGCTCCTCAAAGGACTATTTGACGAATATTCTGTCATTTGTATGTGTGTGTGTGTTGTCGTTATTAGTACATTGTACAGTGCAGGATGCGTAGTCAACAAAAACAACACCGAAATGCTTTGAATAACTTTATCTGTGGGAGGAATAAAAAGACTCAGGATGTAGGACCCGGTTTTTGGTCAGAGTACACACGTTCTTGCCCCTAACACAAAGTGTGAGAGCACCTTCTGGTCTAGGGAATAGCTTTTTCAGCAGCAGTGAGGGCACTTATCCTGACAAAATGTCCTCTAACTTTCCCTGAGCTCTATCGATTCCTGTGTTATCTTCCTGGAGTTCCACGGACACTAGAGGAACCATCCAGGTTGGACAAGAGGCCCAGCCTGGGGATGGGTGTCCCTGCTGCAGGATTATCTCCAGATGAGCCTCTTAAGTGGGGCATTGCTCATGCATATTGTCTGACTGCTACCCTGAGCTAAGCTTGGTGTTCGTCTCCCTTCATACAGACATCTCCATTATGGATAGTAATAACTTTGACCTCTCAGGGACATTTGCCAGCATCTGAAAGTGACACTTTTAATTGTCACACTGGACAGGGAATCTTACTGTCTAATCATTAGAAGTCAGCAGAGCTGCTAAGCCTCTACAATGCACAGGACAGACCCTCACAACCAGGGGCCATTTGGCCTCATATGTCCATAATGCCGCTGTTGAGAAATCTTGCTTCGTGGATCTGGCGTTGGCCTGCCTTAGG
This sequence comes from Craseonycteris thonglongyai, assembly GCA_004027555.1. Taxonomy (NCBI): domain Eukaryota; kingdom Metazoa; phylum Chordata; class Mammalia; order Chiroptera; family Craseonycteridae; genus Craseonycteris; species Craseonycteris thonglongyai. The sequence goes on along the minus strand of PVKE010002380.1, from coordinate 66,239 downwards.
CTTTTGGGTTTCCAGTTCTTCACAGGATTATGTTTAAAAAATAAATTAGAGTGTTTTTATTTCCTCAGTCTTGTTACCTATAATCGATATACAGCGCTGTATAAAGTATAAAGCATACTAATTTGACTTAACATATATTGGGAAATGATTGACACAATAATTTAGTTAACATCCATCATTTCACATAGATATCTAAAAAAAAGAAAAAAATGTTTTTTCTTATCATATTTTAAAATTACAATCATTTTATTAAATATAGCATGGATCATTGTCTTTTCTTGAAAGTAAATGACTTAAAGAGAGAAAGTTTCAAAGCCATTTTACTTTAAACTGAACAGAAACTGACCAATGGACCTTCAAGTGGATTTGAAATGAACTCAGCTGATGTCCCTCGACAGGAATCTGACTGATAGGACCTGGCTGACAGCTTTGTTTGTAACTGGGACCCTCAGAATCTGAAGTGGAGCCCTGTGGGCTGACAAGGTAGACAAACTAGTAGTATCGGTTTGGATTTCATTAGACTTAATAGCTCTGATAAATGCCGGTCATAGATTCTTGCGAATTCAATCCCAGGGACATGTCCATAAAAATGTGAATGAGGCAAAACAAACGTGTTTTAAATATCTAATCTATGGTGAACAATTTATCCCACCTCCAAGGAACGAAATGGTAATTTCAAACACATGTTGGGTAACTGGACCGTCAAGGTGACGTGAGGATTGTCTCAGTAGCTTGTGTATGAAAACAGTATTCCTTTGTAGTTACACCAGCAAGATTCTACTCAGATAGTGAGACGCCTGCTGTCCAGTGAGGAGACAGCAGTTAGCTCTGAGGTGGGTCTTCTTCCTCTCCCACCTCGGACGTCCCCCTTCTGAACTGGGAATGAGTGACACCAGGGGCCCACCCCACACAGCCCCAGACCAATGCATGAGGGGAGCCAGAGCCTGGAGTCAACCCTTCCCTCCCATGTCTTGTCGGATGGAGGAGCTCCTTTCTTCCCCCGACGTGCTCGTGGGGAGAGCCTCGTGGCTTTGATGTGGAAACCATGAAGCTGCCTGTTGGTTGAGAACTTGTAGGAGAAAATCAGCATAGCCGGACACAGTCGTTACAGAAGATGGAAAAAGTCCACATCAATGCCAAGGGGACATAACAGCGACATCTCTTCTGAACCTCTTGGTGATTCAGATGCAGGACGTTTCTCTTAGATTCACCTAAAGTTGGAACTTTGGTTTCTTTTCTTGGGGGTACAGAAGGCTTTTGTACTAGGGTACAGGGGATGGAGAAAGCCTGAAGACTGAAGGTAGGTGACCCTGACACCCACTTAGGGCACAGTCTGATGCACCCTAATATGACTGAATCGGGGCTGACATGACAAAGGAAAGAATACCCGGAAGTCCCTGGGGAGCCCATGTGTTGAGTAACCACAGGTGTGTCTGCTGCCATCTCAATGGATTAATGGCCTCAATCCTTATGATCAGAATAGAACCAAGGATGCGAATGAAGATGGCTGTGCGTATCAATACAGTAACATTTTGGATATTGTTAGGCATTCTGTAGACTTGTTTACTAGTTCTAATAGTTTTAATGTTTGGTGGATTCCTTAGGATTTTCTTTATAAAAGACTATGTCATTTACAAAGAGAAATAGTTATACTTCTCTCTTTCCAATCTGGCTGCCTTTTCTTCCTTTCCTTGCCTCATCATCCTGGTTAGAACCACCAGTATAATGTTGAATGGCACAACATACTCTTAAAATCAAGACAGTTCACATGCAAAGTAAATCAGAAAACCCATAGTCTTTGAAAAGCCAGAAGACCTGGAAGAAATTGGACTTAACAGTTGCGTGGTGGCAGCCTGGTTAGCGGCTGACCAAGTCCCCACCGTTCTGTATCATCTAAGATGTGGCCAAAGTCACCAACCTGTTCACTACCTGACCCTGAGTTTGTAAGTCCGGTCTTGTAGAGATTAATATGGTACCTTTGTTCATAAATATATATACTTACTGTAGTTTTACTAATTGCTGCATAGGAAGACTGTCATGGAAGAGTGAACAACAGAACAAGCATGATTTTACTTCTGCATTGGAGAAGTCCCATTTCCTCTCACTGCGGTCTCCCGAACCGCTAGAACCGACTGATTCCTCATCTCTCATTCTACCACTCTTCTCTCGGCGGTTCCTAGAGTAGTGTCAGTTCATTAGTATCGGTTTGTCTCTTTGTTTATCTTATTAGCAAATGTAACTGAGACAGTATCATTTTTAATACAGATTTCCTTTTGTTTTCTTTTTTTTTTAACTTTAGTGTTTAAGATTTATTTTATGTATAGATTGAGAGAGACAGAGACAGAGACACATACAAAGAGATAGAGAGACAGAGAGAAGGGGGAGGGCCCAGAGCAGTCTCCACAGTTGTATGCCATCAGTTTTTGACACAGTTTTGTTCCACACAGGTGTGTGGGGGCCGTGCAGAGGGGGCACCAGCTGGGGGCCTCCCCCATAGAAGGCACGCCAGGGGTGGGAGCTGAGCTGGGGGCCTCCCCCTTAGGAAGTTTGCCCTGGTGAGAACTGAACTGCAGCCACACCCCAGCTCAGCATATGGGTCTACACGGGCCAGAGCCGGGATTTGATCCTCAGGCTCCGGGGCTGCAAAGCAAACGCTCAACCTGCTGAGCCATCCCAGTTTCTCCTCAATTTTGTTTTATTATTTTTTTCTTAGTTCACCACCTGTCATTAGTGTTAGTAAATTCTATGTGTGGCCCAAGACAATTCACCCAAAGTGGCTCAGGGACACTCCTGATTCCTATATTACACTCTTTATTTTCATAATTCTTAGAGTGATTCTCTTGTTCAAATCAAACACAGACTGATGCAGCTTTATTTTAATCTCTTAAAAAATGTTGATTATTATTATTCATGGGCATTCCTTATCTTCAAAAAAATAGTTTCTCTTATTTTTTTTTCTAATTAACGTACTCTCTCCTAATATTTATTTAGCTATCAGTCTATTTTCTATTCAACCGTTGGAAAGTTTTTAAATATTTTTTAACCAAATTGTCAGTTTTTATTTATTGACTACTATTTCTGCAATTAATTTTGACAATAATAAATTTTACTTTAGCTGAGTGACAGAATTTCAACATACAAGCCATGTCAGATTTTTGTTGTTCAGGTTACACGTAGAATGCTTTTATATATATTTTAATGCAAAATTTCAGAGCACGACAATAAATCTGGATGACAAACCTTATTTCTCTTACCGACATTGTTGGACTGATTAAATGTGTTGGTAACTTATCAAACACCTACTGTTGATTATGAACAACTTCAGGAACGACGATACGTCTTTAGTTCTGTGATGACCAAAGGCTAAAACTGAAGCGAACGTCAAAGAGAAGATTTTGGCAAAATTCTGGGGAGAAACAAAGTCCATCATGAGAGTGCTGTCTGGGCAAAAGGGAATTCAAGAAACATTGACTCTCTGAGTAGTTGAGGATATTGTGATTTACAAAAAAGAATAAACTCTCAGAGATAGGTCACATAGTCATATATAAACAAGTGCGCACGTTAGGAGAGACAGGCGGGCCTCCTTGACCCCGGTCCCGTGTAGAGAAACTTGCTTCCCTTTCCTCTGCAGTTCATTGAAAGGGCTGCTTGGAAACCCACATAAACAACTCAGCATTTTGTGGCGATTAGAATACTAAGGAAGCACTTGTCAGTTCACGTGGAAAAATACATAGGCATTTGAAAAAATAAGATATTTTCTTGTAATATCGAGGTCCATCAAAGGCAAGTGGAATGTTGCCTTGTGTGAGTAAAATACGAGCACGTTGTCCCTTAGACGATGTCAGCAGTGATCTGCTCCGGTTTGCTGTTGGGAGCCGGTCAAGAGCCTGAACGGAAAGGTTTCTGGGGGCCTTGATGGCAAAGCCTCGGCCTCCCCTTCACCTCCCCTTGTGATTATCTATAGAAAAGAATGTGTACCTGCAGCTTCAGCTTTGCATTCCGGCCAGACCAGTTGATTGATTACTAGGCCTGGGGTTCAAAAGGTTGTGTATGGGGAAGGGTCTGCTTGTTCCTGTTATGCTAATGATAACCCACCCTGTACTGAATGTCTCTTAATCTCGTCCCTAGTCTTCATTATATGCTTTGATGATTGTTGTCCTATCAATGTAAATCAATAAAAACCAGCAGTGAAGAGAGCTCTTGGCTAGATGCTGCTCAGCTTGATTTTTCAAGACATTCCTGGTGCCAGGGTCGTCTCTGCGTCTCCGGTTCACAACAGTTTTCACTGCCTGTGTCATCTCTAGATAACCATCCTCTAAGTACCCAGAGAAACGCATTAAAATCTCTCGGCCACACAAGTATTGTTTCTTGAACATCCTATGGTGTTGCTGTGAAAACCGAGAAACAAAAGTTTTCTGAATTAGAAGCGTATAATCAAAATTGTACATGATCTTTTTTTTTTTTAAGATTTTTATTGTGTTTTTTTGTTGTTGTTTGTTTTTTGACACAGAGAGAGAGAGAGAGAGATACAGAGATATACAGAGACAGAGATAAGGGGGAGGGCTCAGAACAGTCTCCATAGTTGTACATCATTGGTTTTTCCACATAGTTTTCAGTCCACAGGTGGGCACGGGGCTGCACAGGGCAGGAACTGGGCTGGGGTCCCACCCCGGTGAGAACTGAACTGGGGGCACTCCCCAGCTCAGCACATGGGTCCACACGGGCCGGGGCTGGGATTCGATCCTCAGTCCCCGGGGCTGCAAAGTGAGCGCTTAACCCACTGAGCCATCCTGGCTTCCCCTGTACACACTTTTTACAGATCCTTAGAAGAAAATTCTGTTAATTTGCTGCTTCCCAGACTATATTCAAGATAACAAGAGTAGCGTTCTTTGAGTTTGGTCTGCTGAAAATGGGTCTAATAGGAGACCACTTATGTGGTCAGGACTAGAACAGAGGTATTAAACTGATTATTTATGAAATGTTTGTCCCCGGGCGTTCTGGGGTCTGTAGAGTCCCTCTGCCAAGACAGTTTTCTTCAAGGACCTAAGTACTAATAAAAATTAGGACGGACACATTAATCAAAAAGAAAAGTTTTTAAAGAGTTTGTTTTTGAGGTTTATTGTCACTGTGCTTAGTGAATTGATAATCTTAATTGGATGTATTTGGAATTGATCCAAATTCTTATTTGGTGATTGAAGTGTTTTAGTGATTAAACAAAGTAACCGAGGTCACCACCCTATTCAATAAGATATTTTGTGGCATGTAATTAATTATAATCTCATTGCAAATCATTTGATTTAAAGATTAATGTTGATTCTTCACTCTGATTATGCTATTCATTTGTTGTTTTTTTAATTAAAATTAAGGCATGCAACAGATCACTGTAGACGTGCTTCAAGATGCTGATACCGTTCATTTAAAAAGTCTGATGTATTATTGAGTCAAAAAGCGATGCATTTGGCATACCTACATTAATCCTGATATGTTGCATAGATGAATAGGGATTATGTATTTTGTAACAATTCTTTTTATTTATAAATGTTAGTTCTATTGTTTATATACTTAAATATGATAAATTTTCTGTATTTTTCTTCAAGTATTTAGAAATCTTTTATTTATTCACTTTGTATACATATTTGATTTTTACACAAACACACACACACACACAAATAAAGTTTTAACAAGGACAGTTGACTTCATTATTCCTCAGGCTCAGATTAAGTATTCGTGGCAAGCTTTTTCATGGTGTTTGAAACCAAATGAAATGAATGATTTTACATATTTTCTTATATTAAGAGTTATATTTAGTGGCTTACAACTCTTATTTAGTATAAGAAGAGAAATAATCTTGGAAATTAGTTATAAATTAAGGCTATATGTTGTTTTTTACTATGAGTATCATATTAATACATTTTTGAGGTTTGATGCATTTATTAAATATAGATGTCTTATCACTAATACATATTAATAATTCGCATTTTCATGTATAGAATGAAAAATGACATAGAAGGAAACAATCCATTTCTTCTTAGGAATAGGAATTACGTAGGTAATACGCAAGAAAGGTGCTAGTTTTCTGAAGCATACAACTGTATCACGTCTAGGTTATTTCAGTATTGTGTAGTCATAAGATTAACCCCTTGGCCTGCCTCCTGCTGAACGAACGGAAGGGAGATCAAATTTTGTTGATGGTAAAATTTAAGGCACTAGGAGCCGAAAGGCCATGAAAACCACTTTCTCTCTGCAACGTGGGACGGGCTGTCTGATTTCCATCCATACAGTGAACACCAGAGACCAACTAAGGCCAAGACAACTAGGTGGAGAGAGATGCCACACCACGGAGTAGAAAGAGAACACATAAAAACGGGCAATTATTGGAGCTTCTGAGTCCATGAGAGCACTAGCATTGAATTGAAGATGAGGCAGGGTTGGACCAGAAGGACTTTGACCCAGGAAACTGAGGGGTTTCTAACCCCCATCTTCCAATCCTCAGCTAACGGCGCCCCTGCCTCTGGGGAGCGAAGCACACGTGTGAGGACTCTTCTGACCTCTAGCCCCACGCAGCTCAGTTTACAGTTTTCTGTTTCCCACCAGGGGCCAGGGGCAAGTACAAAGGTTTACACAAAGTTCATGCAATGTACAGGGTGACAGAATAAACAGCGTCTTGCTCGGTGATTTATGATGAATCTTACACGTGGGATGAGGGAGATGGCATAAGTTCAGAACCTGTAAACAGTGACCTGAGGTCTTCAGGGTTCTGTATATCTCCTCTGTAACCTCCTTGTCTACTTTTGGGCTCCTGGGGGCGTCACAGAGTTTTGATAAGTGGTGATTATGTGTAATAAACCCACTTTCGACAACCACGAGGGTGCCCAAATAGTCCAAACAGAAGGGACATTCTCACTTTCACATCACAGTTCGCCCCACGCAGAATTTTCTACGTGGGTGCTTCAGGTGGGAACTAGATCTCACCCATACTCGTAATGCTCAAGTTCAGAACCCCCCTTATAATCTAATCTCTTCCATTTTAAATCTTCTGTTTCAAGGATGCATACAAAATAAGACTAAAAGAAAATACGTTACAAGGTTCTTTATACACTAAAGTCCTACAGCTGCTGCCATGCGGACAAGGTACTCAAATCTTAAGCTATTAAAATGAATAGCTTGCGTCTTTTTCTAAGCCGATTATCTACTAACCTCATGCGGTATTGTCTTTGTCATACACAATGGCGACCACAACGTTCACAGAGGTCTCAGTTTTAATGAGTTAAGGAGAGAAGAGTGTCACACCCACTGCACAGGCATTTTCTCTCATTCTCCATATTCTGAACTAACTGGAGGATGTTTGGGGCTTGAATATAGCCTCAAAAAATCAGTTTTGCCAATTTTTGAGTTACCTAACTGAAGTCTGATCCTTCAGTGGCAATAAAGTTGCCTATTTCTATATTGTATTGTCTCCTGTCAGTTAAAATCAACCAGCATACATCATTGATTTTCCTTAGATTTGACCTGTTTTTCTTCACAAAGGCAGGGTATTTTCTACTCCTAGCACTCCTCTAAGGAAACGACTAAACTCATCACAGGATATCCTAGGGTTTGATCCATGTGCCTCATTCAATCAGGCATTTGATGGAAAATAAGTAAATGAATATAATACGAAGTAAAGTGTAAGTAGGATCATGGACCATGACCTCAGCTAATGTTAACCCAAATAAACCATTGAGTTGGGACATTCATTCTAAATTTACTTATGTCTGAACTTATTTATGGAAAACACATTGTTTTTACTATTTTTTGCTAGGAGTTAAGAAGGTTAATGAATTATAATGATAAAACATGATTTATTAAGCCTTTTTATTCTAGGATTTGTTTTTACTGTTTTGAGAGAAAGGGAGAGAGACAGAGAGGCAGAGAGAGAAGGGGGAGGGCCCAGAGCCATCTCCATAGTTGTACGTCATCAGTTGTGACATGGTTTCATTCCACACAGGTGGGTGTGGGGCCCGAAACTGAACTGGGGGGTCTCCTGCGTGGGAAGTGAGAACCTTCTCCACAGAACAGCCCAGCGGTTATCCTTTGCACCACAGTTTCGCACATGGGTTTGCACAGGCCAGGGCCAGGACTTGAACTCCAGACTTCGCAGCTGTGAGACAAATGCTCAACAGCTGAGCTGTCCCGGCCTTTCTATCGTAGGTTCTTGAAAAGCCTTTGACCAGGGATAATGACAGTAAGCCTTATTAGTCCATCATCTGTCTTCCACCCCCCACACACTTGCACAGCCACAGAATGTAAGATACTCACAGAGGGCCCATCCTGTTATGTGCTCGGTACCGTGGTCCGGAAACGGGATACTGATTCAGACAAGTACCTGCTCTCAAGGTGCTTGTGTTCGGTCGGAAGTGGGGTGTGAGTAACAGGAAGGGCAGGAGGTCATATGACCGGTAGTGCATCCCAGGGACCACCCAGGCCCAACCCCTAGAGAGGAATCTGTCAACATCTCCCAGGAGAAGGGAGGTAGACTCCAACCGGAACTGACTCATTTTGGGTGCTTATGCAAACCCACCGGACCTGGTCCTTTGGCTGGCTCTCAGCTTTGTTATAATAAAATTATAGTAAAACAGCCATAAAGGCTGGGCCCCCGCATGGGTTCTTCTGTATGCATTCTGAGTAAGGGCATGCCCCAAAAGAAAACAATTATAAGACATACACGTGCCAATCAAATGACCTAAGTCCATCCCTCAGACGTCCCGAGGCCATACATCACTCTTAGGACTGGTCTATTGTCATCAATAAGACTGGAACCCCAACCCATGGGGGCCTTTTGTCCCTCTTGGTTGGGCCCTTTTCTCTCTTGAAATGTATCTGAGCAAAGCTTTCTTTTACGTTCCTTTATTTGACCGATCAGGGCCTCTGCCTCTCTGCACTTGGCTCATTTCTCTCTTGAAATGGATTTCAGTAAAGTTCCCTGTGCCGCCCTCTGTCTCGCTGGTCTGTAGTTCGTTACTGCATCCGGGAGAAGGACCGAGCTTCCCACTGGCCACCCGCTCCTGTGGTAACACTTACGGTCTAGCATTAAGAACTATTTGAGCAGCAGATGCGATTTGATCGCCTGTGTAGTGTCTAACTGTCTCCTTTCTCTTCTTAGTACTGATTTGCACAGCCACGGTGTTTGGAGGAAGCTGATGTGGTACTAACCACGGTGTTCCATCGCTCTGGTTGAGTCATGTGCGTGGGTCCTAAGCTGGTACGATCAAAGCAAATCTTCAGATTTTTGCATGGAATTCAATCAGTAGTACTCTCTCTCCTATTACAATCCTCTGCAATAAACAGGATCACAGGGTAGAAAAACAGATAGGACCCAGGTGACATGTAGCCAATAAATGGCCTGGATTTCCTGTATATTTGGTCAACCTATCCTGTGGTCACCCAATAAAATGGCCATTAGACGTGCCACAACTTCTTTATTTGCTTCTTAAAACATGAGGAGGTAGAAGTCAGTTTGCCTCGTTATTGGATTTAAAAAAGAACCATTGATTAAAAAAAAAATAACAAAATCTGTTACTACATTGTGGTTAATAAGACCTAAGGCAACAATTTGATCATTGAATCAAAGCAGAACAGGAATTCATGTTTTTAAGCATTACCAGGAAGATTTATTTACTTATTAATTGACAATTAAAATATTAATACATATGAAGTCTGAGAATTAAGTTCCAGAACTCATCCTAGGGAAAGTGCTACATATCTCACTGCTGAACATCACTACAGCCACCTTTGAAGTCCTCCCCTTGGGAAGCTATGTCCCAGCACCAGTGCTTAGTCCATCCTTCAAAGCCATTGTGGAACTTTTTCTGGAATGGCCCATCAGAACCGTAGTCATATTATCCTTGTTATTCTCAATGTCATCAAAATGTCTTCCATTCAATATTTCCTTTAAATTTAGGTTAAAAAACAAGTCATTGGGGCCAGATCAGGTGAGTAGGGAGGGTGTTCCAATACAGTTATGTGTTCACTGGCCAAAAGTTCTCTCACAGACAGTGCCGTGTGAGCTGGTGCATTGTCATGACGCACGAGCCATGAGTTGCTGGTAAAAAGTTCAGGTCATTTTCATCAAAAATTTTCATGCAGCCTTTTCAGCCCTTCCAAAGACTCAACTTGGGTGACCGTCCACTCTGGGCTGTCTGTGATTCCATAATTTCAGTTTTTAATTACTTCTGTGAAAAATACCATGGAAGTTTTGATAGGGATTGCATTAAATCTGTATAGCACTCTGGGTAGTGTGGACATTTTTTAACAATGTTAATTCTTCCAACCCATAAGCATGGAATATCTTTACAATTATATATTTCTTCTCCCATTTCTTTTATTAATGTTCTGTAGTTTGTTTGTTTTTAAGATTTGTTTTATTGTTTTTGACAGAGACAGAGAGAGACAGAGAGAAGGGGGAGGGCCCAGAGCAGTCTCCATAGTTGACAGCATTAGTTTTCTACACGGTTCCATTCCACACAGGTGGGTGGGGGCCATGCAGGGCGGGAACTGAACTGGGAGCCTCCTGCATGGGAAGCTCACCCCAGTTCAGCATATGGGTCCACATGGGCCGGGGCGGGGATTTGATCCTCAGTCCCTGGGGCTGCAAAGCGAGTGCTTAACTCATGTGAGCCATCTGGCTTCTCCTACAAATGCTTTTTTAACAAATTGTCCTGACTGGTAGTTCAAAGGATTGGAAATGGACTATCCCACTCCTCTTGGTGGGAGCTGACACACTTACTTGCGTGTTTGGTACGCCCCCCTCACCTGTAGGGAACAGCCTGAAAAATGCTGATCACCACTTTTGAGATGGGCTGTATGTGGAGACACGGATTGGACTCTGATACTGCAGAACACCAATCAGATAGCTGGAGAGTATCTCTGGTAGACACTGCACCATAGAGAATTGCACTCGCCTATGGAAGAGACCATCCTGGAGACATTTGGCGGTAGATTGAAACAAACGCTAATGGTCATTGGATAGACAGAAAGCTGAACTCTAGGTTTTTGGTCTGTTGGCAAACTTAAGAAGTATTCTAAAATAGAACTTCTAAAACTACCTTTGGTGAAGTCCAGATTTTTTGCATATCTATATGTATCTATATATATCTATTTTGTCTTCAATTGATACTTTTGTGAAATACAATATAAATTAATGTCTAAAAATGTAAATACAGTCCTCCATGTAAAAAATTATATTCAACAGACATAAAACTATCAACTTGCTAGGACAGTTTTTTAACACCTCTGTTCTGGGCCCACGTATTCACTCAAGAGTATTGCTACAGAGAGGAAATCTATGTACAACCTTTTGGGGACACTAGTCAGGTGAAGAGTGTCTCTTGGTTGGAGGAGGTCATGAAGAGAATAGGACCTCTTGTTGACCTTAGAGCTGAACTCTGGCAATGAGAGACATCTCACCCCCTCGTCTGTCCTTGTCATGTGTGCTCTTTATACCATTTCACACAGCGGGAGTTCTTTTCAAGGGCACAGGCTTCAGAGAATAACTTGTTGTTGGAACCTTCTGGTCTGTATACACGACTAAACCTAGTGAAGGCCTCTATGTAAACTTCTAAGATTCTGGCCTGCAGGTATGAAGACGTCCTTGTCTTTCAGGCACCTAAGATAAACTTCATAAGGAAGTTCTATCGCTGAATAAAATTGTCACCCACCAATCCAGAGTAGGCTGCTTCTCTCTTGGTCTCTCTTCAGCCTCTGTGTATAGGGGCCACTTCAGACATCACTTGGGAAACTCCCACTGTGGTGAACCAACGCTGTTAGTTTACCTGTTTTGAGACAATACAAGAGAGGATGAAACCTTCACTTTTGATTTTCAAAATAAGTAATAAAGAAGCTGAGAAAGTGGTATCATAAAACCTATAACTTAGGGTTGTCTTAAATATAAAATACAAGGGGAGTTGGTTGGCAAAACTTTATAAACTGTTTTGCTTATACATGGTGCTAGTTGATTATTTTAGAGTCTGAAAAAATAAAGGAGCCATTTCTGATCTTTGGCCACAGATATTTCTATAACAGCAGATCAAGAGTAGTAATGGATAATCATGGATGTTGAGGTTGAAGATGTCATAGTATTTAATTAAGTTAATAAGAGTTTCTTCCTGTGATGAAGGAGCTTGAATTTGATTCTGTGGAAAATAAAGAACAAATAAATAATTTGAAATAGAATTGTATTATCTTACTGTATTGTTTGTTTGTTCTTTTTGTTTTTGATTATTTTGAAAAATCGCCTTTGTGGTGAATTGCAGATGGGGTGGGGAAAATGTGTATTAAAGCCAAAGAGGTAGGTAGCTGGGGTTAAAATATGGGCAAAAGAGAACATAGATCTGATCTAAGACTGTAAGAGTGGGGTTAGAGGAAGACAGATTTAAATTCTTGAAATAGTGAATTCAGCATTTTTTGGTAAATAACAGAATAAGGTGGTAAGGGAGAGATAGAATCCAAAGAAATTTTCAGTTTTCTTCTTGGTCATATGTAAGGGACGATGCATTTCCTAGACATGAAAACACTGGAAAAGGAGTAAGTATGAGGAGGGAAGAAATTGATTCAATTTTGGCTATGTTGGATTTGAGATTATTGTGGATCCTGGAACTAATTATGAGTAATTGGCAAAAGGGTGCTCCTTTTGACTTTTGGGGTGTGGTAACTTGGAAAATTACAATTATATAAACAGATTTTAGCAAACTTCTTTGAGACTTTTGCTCTACAAAAATTGCAAAGATTTAAAACAGATTCCACGTTATTCTGCAAATCCTCTTTATGAAATAGGCATGTTTCAAAATCAGAAAGAATTGGGAGGCTGGCTGACATAATACTGATTTCAGATTCATCGGATACCTAAAATGTATAAGAAGAAGAAACAAACATTTTATCAAACCTTAGTTTTCTCTGAAGTTTCTGCATTGAAATGAAAATACATAGACAATCAGTGCTTATGAACTGTGATGAGTTTTGACTATTTTAAGTTTGTACTCTGTTTTTAAAGAGGGTGTGAAGAGCTCTATCCAGTAAGCTGGAGGAGAGAGAGAGAGAAAGGGAGAGAGAGAGAGAGAGAGAGAGAGAGAGAGAGAGAGAGAGAGAGAGAGAGAGAGAGAGAGAGAAACAAACAAAAAAGGAATGTGGAAAGTGGACACTCTTACATAACAAAAATGACTATGGAGAAGTGAAGATAGGGTCTATAATGACTTCTGTAGAAGTTAGAATCCTCTCTATCTAGAAGTATATGTCTCCATTTGGTTCTGTTTCTCTGGAGAAGCCTGGCTCGTAGAGGTTACTTGATAAAAATGTTAATACTGGCACTAAAAGTTATGTATTTTTGAAGAAAAAAATAAAGTTTGCAACGTAGACCTTGGAAAGCACAGTGTAGATAAAACAGTAATTGATGGTTGAAAAAATTTTTTGCACCTGATTTGTTTATTATTTGTATTTATTTTCATTTTCAATATTAATTTATATTGATTTCAGGTGTACAGCATTGTGGTTTGACACTTATATATTGTAAGAAGTGATACTCCTGAATCGTTTAGTACCCGCCTTGCACGCTGCATAGTTATTACCACATTATTGACTATATTCGCTATGCTTTACTTCACGTCTCTGTGACTATTTGTAACAACCAATTTGTACTTAATTCTTTGAACTTTTTTGACCTCCCAAAGGCCCTCTCATCTATCACTTCAGTACATCTAGTGCCCATTGATACCACATATAGTCATTCATTATTGGCTATACTCCTATGCTGTATTCTACACCCCTGTAACTACTGTGTAGCAACCAATTTGAACTCATAATGCCTTCCCCCTTTTCACTCACTCTCAAATCCTTTCCCATCTGGCAACCATAAACATATTTTCTATATTGATGAGTTTGTTTGTTTATTTTGTTCTTTAGATTTCACACATAGGCAAAATCACATGGCACCTGTCCATCTCTGTTGGACATAATCCACTCAGCACAACACCCTCCACATCCACCAACGTCGTTATAAGAACTCATTCCAGTCCACGGCTGAGCAATATTCTGCTGGACCTACCTACCGCCTTCTCTTCCCAGGCTGCCGCTATCCTGTGTCTCAGCCGTTGAAACAACGCTGTGATGAACATATGGATGCTTTCTTCACCTCAAAGTAATGTTTTGGGTTTCTTTCGATGAATACCCAGAAGTGGGGTTCCTGAGTCCTTCTTTGTCTCTTGTTATAGCCTTTATTTTAAAGTCTACCAAGTCTGGTATAAATATTGTTACCTGTTCTACTGCATGAACCCACAAAACAGATTTAGGATAGGCTTTTAAGTAAAAGTAGTATCAGCACATCACTAAGAAAAATTTAAGTATAGTTACAGTATTGATGCTTTAAATAATTCATACTTATTAAGCCAAGTGTATGTGTTATACTATGCCCTGAACATTGACATTTGTAAAAAACAAAAAAAACCCAAACTGATATTTTCTCTTATCTCCCCAGTGTGAGATTCATTTTGCAACACATTTAGAATGATCCCATCTGTATTAAGTTTATCTTCAAAAATATTTGGGGTCTGTTCTGTATCCAACTCGAGAAGAAAACTGCCTTGTTCTGCTACGAGCATCCATTGTCTTCTGCAATGCATTTTACCACGCGCAACTAATATCTTAGCATTACAGAGAAGCATCTGCTTCTGTTTTAATGTCTTGATAAAAGTTTTGTAAATATTTTAGCTGGATAAGATTCCTTTCCTTACAGAATCTGTTTCATTTCACCTGGAAACTATCTGAAGTCTTAAATCCTCAACTCAGATGCTACATCCAGTAGACAAAGTGCATAGCTTTTAATCAGCTTCTTTGTTCATTAGTAACGGGTAACCTGCAGCTTTACATTTTTGAAAAGTGGTGTTAAAATTCCAAGGAAAACAAAGAGTCAGTAGTGTAACACGTACCTGTACCGTACAATGAACTTCTTTAGAATGTAGTTTTCATATTGATTTAATTACTCAGGGCTTGAAATGATAGTTACATGGCAGAAATAACCATGTAGGGTCAGCAGAACGTGCTGACCACAGAGCCATGTGACCTTATTCAGGGGGTCCTGCCCTTCAAAGAGCCACCATCATGTGTCACTGCCCGAGGATGACTTCACGCAGTGACAATCGCTTTAAACAGCTTACGGAAACAGTTGGAAGGCTGTCCCTTCCCCATGAAGACATCTATTCCAGGGGGAACAGGGAACCATGAACTCAAGGGGGATCATATTCTGTTTGTCGCTTTTAGGATGGGAGTGAAAGAGCAAAGGTTACTTTGCTTTGCTTTCACCTGGAACACCTTCGTTTCACAGAATGTTGGAGTTGAAAATGGACCTAGGTGTTATTTAGTTTAATACCTTCACTGTGTGGGGTAATAAAAGTTTCATGAAAGTTAAGTGTAGAACTCTAAGGAAGAATAACGCCTTCCTGGGTGTAAGGGTCCACATAAGATGAACATAAACCGCCATGTCTCTTTTTGCAGAATGACCATTGGTGTGCCCAGGGTTTTTGTAAAGTACCCGATTCATTTTTCGCCCTGACGTCCTGCTCACCCTGAACTTGGTGAGAGGTCACCTTGCCCTCTCACCTGCGTGCTCCTGAATGACACAAGACTGAATCATTTTTCCTAATTTTTCCAGAAAACCATAGTTTCTCCAACCTCTCGCCGTTCAGTTTGGCCCTGATTTTTCCTTGGTCCCCAAATTTCTATTTGATGTTCAAGCAGAAAAATTTATGTATATATTTAAAGATTTATTTTATTGTGTGAGAGAAGGTGAGAGAGAGAGTGGGATGGGGAGGATCCAGAGCAGTGTCCATAGTTGTACATCATTAGTTGTGACATCATTTCACTCCACATACATAGACGTGGGGCCGCACTGGGCAGGAACCAAACTGGGGGCCTCCCCATGGGAAGTGAGAACCTTTGTCGCACCCCGGCGGTGGCCTGTGACTCAGGTCAGCATATGGGTTTGTGCTGGGAATGGAACCTCAGACCTTGCGATTGAGAGGCAAGCGCTCAACCACTGAGCTATCCCAGCACCCCCCAACTTTTCCTGATATGAAGGGAGGGGCTGGGCGGAAGGGGCAGTATCTACTCTTGTCGTTATTGTTATCAGTGACTGTTCCAGGGAGACAACTCTCAAGCTCCTAGGCAGTGGACCATTTATTTTTTCAACATTAGTCAGTCTTTTACCGAGGCCGTCTGACATGGAGTGAACGGGACACGTGGTAGAGTCTGCCATCTCTTTCCATGAAGACAACCCCTACACACTTGATAAGGTCTAAGGTCTCCAGCCTACAGAAATGCTTTCCTGTTGGTCTAGATTAAGCTTTTCCTCTGAAGCCCTTGTGAAAATGCACATCTCCCACCCAGAGGCTTAACAGAAGAACCCATCTGTCTGTCCCCAAACCTGTCACCGTGTTCATTGACAAAGCACTTGGCTGCCGTGAGCAGAGCTGGGCTCCAGTCCATCTCAGCTACTCACTTGCTGATGATAAGCCTCCATTTCCCCGTGTGTTTTCCTATCACCAAGAAATTGTTCTCACAGAATTGTACTCACTGACCTTTAAAATTCCATCTCACCTTAAAATTTGGTGATCCTGTATTCTGAACGTAATACACACTCTGATGCCTCAGTTACCGAGAACAAATGTGATTATTTAAAAAAGAATAATATTAGATTTTAAATATCTATACAACATATTCATATATGCAATTTAAAAAAAAATGCAAGTCATTCCGCTGGTGAGATTGAGAATGCCTATATTAAAACCCATTCAACAACGCTGTCTGGCAGTAGGCCCAGAACATGCTCATTTGATTGGGAATTGCTTAAATTCTAACCCGGCGAAGCCCGTCTTCTCCCAATCGTGTTCTTTGTAGAAGGTGGTGTTTGAAATATGGACTGCAATCGCCCGGACTCTCTTACTAAATCATGTTGCTCAGCAGTGTTACCGCTACCCATTTGCTCTGCTTCCGGCCACGCGTGGAGTGTCTGGTGCGGTGGAGAGAACGCATTTACACGAGAGGAGAATATTTTTGTGGATTCTCTTTTCTTCCAAGAGCACCTGCCAGAGGCCACCTGCTGTCTCCTATCACCAGCAATGCTACTTACGACTGTGCTCTTCCTTCTCATCTTCCCCCTTTTAAAACATTTACTACGGACACAAAGCTGTCTTCCTCAATGTCTCTGCCAGCACAAACCCTGGGAAAACGAACGCACGACAGTACCTAAGTGTGCAAACTCTCCAAGTGAAACAAGCTCAGCTTCTAGGCTCACGGAGTCGGCCCCTTGGCCTCTTCTCACTGGTGCTCGCACGCGGCTCCCACGTTTTATTCATGTTGGACGCCAACCTTCCTGGGCCTTGGGAAGAGGCAATGGAAACCCGGCAGCAGAGGCTGGGAGGAGGGCTTCAGACAGGCCCCCGGGGACGATGAGGCCCGTCTTTCACACACAGCCCTTTCCGTGGGGTTGCTAGCACTCGAGGCGACAACCAGCTCATGCTCCTTCCGATCAACTCTTTCCCTCTGCCCGATCCTTTCCTCACCTGGTGCTGCTGGGGACTGAGATTTACCTTCTGCAGTAAGAGCTGCCATACTTGAAGCAGCAACTATGAACCAGCCACTGCATTACCCGTGTCACCTCACCTGAACCCCTGAATCGCCACACAATCTTACAAGGCAGCCATTGCCTTGTCGATTTTCGAATGAGCGAAATTGAGTCTCCGGAAGGTTCAGTCACTTGAGTAACGTCCCCGGAAAAGGAGAAGCTGAACGTAGAGGTCTACCCCAGTCTGTCTTGTTGTCTAAAATACATACCTGTTTCAAAGGAATAAGAACCAGAAGGTCATAGCGGAGGAGCAGAGAAGGGGAAAGCCTATTCTGAGGTCTGATCGAAACGATCACATCCAGATGCATGGAAGAAACATTCCGTGACGAGCCTCCTGCTCAGGAATTGGACATGGCATTTGGTAGCAGTGAGAAAAACTTTCAGCCGTTAGGAGCACCCAGCCTAACTCCTAGTGACCAAAACACACCTCTCTCTCTCTCTCTTTCTCTCTCTCTCTCTCTCTCTCACACACACACACACACACACACACACACACACACACAAGAAGTCTAGAGTGGGGTAGTCGGGATGGCTCAGTGGGTCAAACACTCCCTTTGCAGCCCCAGGGACCAAGGATCGAATCCCGTGTGGACCCACATGCTGAACTGGGGTGAGCTTCCCATGTGGGAGGCCCCCAGCCCAGTTCCCGCTCTGCATGGCCCCTGCCCACCTGTGTGGACCAAAACCACATAGAAAACTGATGATGCACAACTATGGAGATGGCTCTGGGCCCTCCCCCTTCTCTCTGTCTCTCTCTGTTTCTGTCAAACAATGAAGTAAATCTTAAAAAGAAATAGAATGACAGGAATGTTTTTTGTGACAGTGTTTTTTATTTTTCATCCCTGGTTCCTGAGATAACTCTATAGCCATCAAAGTAAAAGCAGCGTCTTTTTCAAATTCATGACAAGCCCCTTTCAACTACATCTGAGTTTGGTTGATGAGGTAACTTTGGGGGGCTGGTTGCCGGGGGAACCAACTAGGATTAGAAAGTTGAAATGTTCAGCACCACATTCACGCTCTGGGGAGCGGCGAGGAGCTGGAGACTGAGTTCAACACCCATGACCAGTGACCCCCTCAATCGTGTCTCCGTAACAAAGCCTCTATAGAGACTTGACAATGACATCCAGACAGCGTCTGCAGTGGGGGACACTTCGGGGTTCGGGAGAGGGGTGTGCCCAGGGAGGACGTGACAGCTCTGTGCTCCTTCTGCCTACCTTGTTCTACACATTTTGGGGGGTCAATGTGGCTGTTTCCACATTGTAGTCTCTATAACAAATCCGTACTAGTAAGTAAAACACTTTCCTGAGTTCTGTGAGCTGTTCTACCAAATTATTATACACAGGAGGGCGGCATGGGAGGCCCTGATTTGTAGCCTGTTGGGCAGAAGTCTGGCTCACAACGTGAGGTTTGTCATCAGTGTCCGAAATGGGGACAGTTGTGTAGAACAAAGATCTTTAACCTGTGGACTCCGTGCTAACTCCAGTTAGCTCATGTCAGAACTGAGTTAAATCGCATTAC
This sequence comes from Craseonycteris thonglongyai, assembly GCA_004027555.1. Lineage (NCBI taxonomy): Eukaryota > Metazoa > Chordata > Mammalia > Chiroptera > Craseonycteridae > Craseonycteris > Craseonycteris thonglongyai. Next base: position 47,074 of record PVKE010002380.1, on the reverse strand, counting down.
ACCCACACGGTGTTTAAAAACAAACAAAGCCAGAGTAGCTCTGTGTGGACAACCCACGCATTTGGTGTCAGACACTGTCTTAATGCATTCAGTGTGCTAAGACTGTAGCACGGAGTGGGTAGTTTATAGACAACAGTTATTTTCTTTTTTTAAGATTTATTTTATAGTTTGAGAGAAGGTAAGCATGGGGCGGGTCTAGAGCCATCTCCAGAGTTGTCCATCACTAGCTGTGACATGGTTTCATTCCACACAGGTGGACGAGGGGCCACGTGGGGTGGGAACCGAACTAGGGCCCGCCGTATGGAAGGTGAGAACCTTCACTGTCACTCCCGTGGTGACCTGTTTTGCCCGGTTCAGCCCGTGGGGTTCGCACGGCCTGGGCTGGGGCAGAGTGGGCACCCAACGGGAACCTCGCGATTGCAAGGGAAGCGCGCGACCATGGAACTCCCCCTGCCTCTCCTCCCACAGTTCTCGAGATGAGAAGTTTGAGCTCGTGGAACTGACAGGGTGGGAATGGTGGCAGACTACTGACCCCTCGCTGTGTCCTCAGTGGCTGGAAGGGACGGGGAAGCTCTCTGGAGTGACTTTTCTCAGGACGCTAATCTCCATGAGTGCTCTTCCCTCACGACCTCCTCACCTCCCAACTTCCCCACTCCCTGATATTATCACGCTGGCCGTTAAGATGTAACATATGTCCTTGGTGTGGGGGTGGGGGACATACACATATTCAGATCATAGCAGAAATGTTTGAGTACAAAAAAATACAATATAGTTGTGTTCTGAAACCTTAACCCATTTGAACTTTGTGGCCTCTGGGAAACTCTGAATTTGTATCTGTGACAGAATGAGGGTTTTTCTGTGATATCATTTCACATTCTTTCAGTCTTACTGCGTGACCCTGGCAGGTAGCATTGTGGGAAGAGGAGGAAACTGGGGGTCCATGTCTGGGATGGAAGCCCACCATGGACTCCCCACCGGCTGGTGAAGGCTAGTCAACATCGAGACCCCTTACAGCAGAAAATATTAACATTCACTACAAAGGCCCAGAACTAGTAATGCTTTTAAAAAACAATATCCACATTTCTGAGATAGAGAAGGGAACACAAAGTCATCAAATAAGGGGAACAAAATATAACCTAAGGAGAGCTGAACTTCCCTTTGCTTGATGATGCTACATGACTCATGTTTTTCTACGTGAGTTTTCCGATCAGCATAGAACTCCGCCTGAGTCCCAACACTTGTAAGTCTCAGCCTGTCATTCTGTTAGAAGTTATGCTTCTCCTCTGGGCTCACTGCTTGCTGACATAGGAATCTGGCGTTTGCACCATGTGTAAGGAATTTGGTGGGCAAGTTGAAGATGATACTGAGGAGCAAGGAAGTTCTGGCGTTTTACGTGCTGTGGAATCTTAGGATTTTTGGCCTATATTGCCTTGTCAGAAACACTTCTCTTTCCACTAATTTAGAAAATTAGATCTAGACAGGAACTTAACTTAGAGTTTTAAATAAAAGTAACGTTTTGTCACATTGGTTATTTTTCTACCTGACTTCAAAAAGCATGTGGATTAGCTCTGAGAGACGGGTGCACAGAAATCGCTACTTTTGCCCCATTTGACCTTAAGCCTCTGAAATGATTGAGTCCTTAAGGCAGTGAGAATTCATAGCCCTGATTATATTTGTAGCAATTGAAGTCATATGGTCATACCAGAACTATTACATATTTGTAGAGTACGAATTACATGATATTTATAGGTCTAATTTAATAGCAAACACAGTTTCCATGCTGCAAATAACTATTAAAGTTACAGGAATCACAGAAATTAGATTTATTTGGGCTTCAGTGGCTGCCTGAATTCCACAAACTAAATGCCAGATTATTTTTTATTGCCAGACCCCATACTTAGGGAAACCATGAAAAACCTGGAATTTCTTCAGTAACTGTCACAAAGAGACAGTTCAATTTGGACGCTAAAAAATGCATCATTATGCACTTTCCCCACCCCATACTCAGCCCTCCTGCCAGGTTGGTCTGGTTTTATGGGCCTCATGTTTGAGATAAGATTCTGAAAATATTATGACAATGGATTACCAGTCTTATTACTAAATCAAAAGCCATAGCTATAGTTTATCATCTTGATCGTCTTTTATTGTTTGGGCTAGATTCTTAAGAAGAAATTTCAAGCTACATCTGTCATTAAATATTTATCAGTCACTTGTTATGAGTTCAAAACAGTTCTTAGACTGGCGGGCGTATGATAAACCCTCATGCATTAGTCTTAGTTTCAAAAGGCTGGTAGTGACAGATATGGTAAATAATTTAGAAGAAAGATTAAGATTCGAAACAAGTCTTAGGAGACTATTGTGGATCTATGAGCTTTGGGCTGTAGCCCTTCCTGTGAGTTTAGTACATTAACAAGAGGAATGTAGACCAATGATTCAGAGATACAACACTGGCTACTAGTGAGCTGTGTGAGTCAAAGAAGACAGATGATTTGGGATTAAGAGTTCATGGTACAGATATAAATTAATCTGAATAGTGACTTCATGAGTAGATTTTGCTATGCCATGGAGCTTTAAGACGTTTACACCATACCTACTATAATAGAAATTATTTGTGAAAGTATAAGATATATAAATGTATCTATGCATTCATGTGTAAAAAACTATCTATCATCTATCTATCTATCATCTATCCATCCACACACATTCATAGGAAAATACACATATATACGTATACCCCATTAAATAGCCATTCTGATCCTAACCTAAAGTTTAAAAATATCCTAGGATGTTTCTGAAGAAACGTGTCCATCATCTATTCTTCGTATTCCAGATTGTCCTTATGAGTGACTCCTCTTCCCTCAAGATATTAATTTTTTATTCATGCTATTTATTTTTACAGATTGCACTATGCATGTCAACCTCATTTAGATGTTCTCTAAATCATTAGTAGAAAACCATAGTCCATATTCACTCTTCTTTTTTTTAATAAGCTCTAACTTTCTTATTTATTTTTGACACTGGTACTTTTCAGGGTCTTTTCTCCAAGGATCTCAGATTTTTATCCACAACTGTGTGGTAGAATCAAGTCTCTGGCTTTCCCTCATTGCTATATTATTTCCAAATAATGGAGTTTTAGGATATGTAAACATTAATTTCTGGTTGACCACTTTTCCAAGGTCATATTATTTTGCTTCAATTAATATTACATATTTGAATATTTGCATATCCCATAGTGTCTTTGGATTAAATAGAAAACATGTGATTAATTCCTTTGGTTGCCACATCACTGCTCTAGATACCTTATTAACATATAAATGGTTCCGTTGAAAAGGGAATGTATTCCCAGTACATTTAGTCAGAATGTGGTAAAAGCCACCTCATTAGTAACATTTCCCAAGTATAACTCTCATCCCCCCCATCTAACATCCCTACCCTCTTTTTCTCATGATACTTATTCTTGCAAGGTTCTTACTGGTAAATGTTAGCTTCTACCCTGTGCTTAAAATTATACATTCGCTTAAAAAAATTGTTTTTACAGTAAAATAGGTAAGAGCTTATATAAGCACTAGCCTGGCTTTTTCTTCAAGGAAACCGAATCTAATCCTACGTAAATCATCACTAGTATGCGTTTCAGGGAAGGTTTCAGTTTTGATTGGTTGTGCTGGAGACTGAGTGAGGAAACTGCACAGAAAGTCAAGAAAGGCCTGGCACTGGCTGTGCTGCGTACTCTGGCCTGGACAAAGGAAGGGGCATTGGGAAGGTTTCTTAGAGAGAAAACTACTCAACTGACCTCAAGCCCAAAGTTAGCCAAAGAGAGTGGGAGGTAAGAGAATGACAATAAAGCGATGAACTACATTGTAGGGAGAAGCCAAACAACAATACATAGGTCAAGGTGATACAGTTGAAAGTGATTCCAAGAGGCTGGGGGTAAAGATAGAAGTCAGCCCAGACAGGTAAGCAGAAAACAGTTTCAAAGGGCCTTTTTAATAAGCAAATACTGTGGTACCTCGGTTCATGAACACTTCTGTTCACGAACAACTCGGTTCACGAACAAAGTTCATAAAAATATGCTTCGGTTCACGAACTCCACTTCGGTTCACGAACAGGAGCCGCGGCCATTTTAATGCTATTTCCTGGCTGTCACATGGTTGTGACTTCCTGTAGGAAGATCGTGGAGAGAAAGAGACACAGAAAAAAGTACACTGTGAGTGCTTTCACTGACCTTTTTTTATTTTTGTTGTGCTCTTTCTACATTACTATACTGTACTAATGTGTATTGTAATTTGTTTCATATTTTTTGTGCTTCAAAAACCGAAAAAAAAGGTCAGAACGGATTAACCGGATTTACATTGAACCCTATGGAAAACTGTGCCTTGGTTCACGACCAATTCGGTTTGCGACCAGAGTCAGTTCACGAATTAAGTTCGTGAACCGAGGTACCACTGTAGATTGGATTTTATGGCAAGAGTCACTGAAGTAAATCAACTCAGGCGTTGTTCAATTACTTAAACAAAGAAGCCATTAAACTGAGGTGAGGTCTGTTCCATGGTGGCCTCGCTAAGCAAAGCAGCCCATCATCTAAGGTGGTCATTGTCTCAGTGATGTAAAACCGTAATGCTGAAGACATCCAATCACACAGTCAACACGGTTTTAAGCCGTAGACAATCCGATGTCTTTGCTTCCACACTTTCCCCCCGACTCCTGTTGGCAAAGTGCTCCTAACAACTTCCAGTTCGGTGCTGCTCAGTTGAAATAGATGTATGCTCAAATCAGCTCTTAAACTTTTTAATATGCCTCCATTTTATCTTTTAACAATTCCTAAATAACAATGCTGTTTCAGTCTCAATAATATGAAGGTACTGCTATAGCTTCTTTTAGTGGCTAATGATGCTCTTAAACAACATTTTGAAAACTCAATCAATACATTAATCAGTCGATATAAATCAATGGGATATAACTTCTTTAAAGCAAGAACTACCTCTATGGACATGATCTTATTTTGGCACTTCTTAAAATCTCTTACTTGGCTTTGGATCTTTTCTCTGCTTTTAAATGACGTTTAGTTTAGTTCTAATGATAAGACTGCTGTGTAATAAATTCTTACTAACTTAAATAAGATTTATGAGTTATTCATGCTCCCAAAAGGTGTTATAGGGGATGCTGGGATACTGCAACAGGGTTGAGTGCTTGCCTTGCAACTGCAAGGCCCAGGGATCAAATCCCAGCTCCGGCCCTTGCAAACCCATATGCTGAACTGAGGCGTAACCGATAACTGCAGTGATGGTGGTGAAGGTGCTCACCTCCCATGCAGGAGGCCCCCAGTTCTGTTCCCACACCGTGTGGCCCCAAATCCATCTGTGTGGAATGAAACCACGTCACCACTAATGATGTGCAACAATGAAGACTGCTCTGGGCCCTCCCCCTTCTCTTTCTCTCTCTCTCTCATCTCTTTCTCAACAATAAAATAAATTGTTAAAAAACATTTTAGGAAGAACTTTCGTCTGATACAAGCAATACAGTGGAGGAATTTTCCAAAACTATTTTAATATTTTGATATAGAACATCAATATCATGGCAATATTTATAAAATAAAAAACAAAAGAGGAAACTTAATTATCTAGAGAAGTTGGAAAATATTTTAAAGCACACATTACATTTCCATTATTCTAAGAGGTAAGAAATGAGGTAGACAGAGTCCCTTCAGTGTTTCGCATTCTCAACTGTCTTAAATGCCCCAAACCAAGAAATAATTTAGAAATAAGGCTCTTGAGCATGAATATTAACAAAATTTATTAAAAATTTTACCAATGAAAATAATTACGGGAGAAAAAACAAGCGGCATTGACATATATGGCGTTAGCTTTCAAAATCAGTTTTTATCAGATATCAATGAAGTTACATACAAACTTTTAAGAAATGCAGAGGAAAAGAAGAAAGAAAAAAATAATGTGAGTTGCAGAAGGGAAAAAACCAACAGACGAGAGAAATAGCAGCTGTAATTAGAAGAAATGATAGCTACTGTGAAACGTATCAAAGGATGAAAAAGCTGTCTGTGTGTGAGAAGCTATACTGACCAGAAAAATATTGAGCTCTGGGGAAATGTAGTAAAAGAGAAAAATCTTCCATAATTTAAAGCCTATTTCTTCATAACCTTTAAATGCTACAGTACTATTTGATTAGTCTAGGGACAAATTTAAAAATTATTTCAACACAGGAAAATAGCTTACATCTATAAAACAATCCTGACACGTTAAGGAAAGATCACTATGCTTGATTTCTTTAGATACAATAATAAGAAATAGTGGAATAGAGTTTAAAAATGTTTTCATAAAAGGATTAAAACAAAATCTCCATTTGTCTGAACTCTGCTTTATTCAAATAACCCTTTTTAAAGCTCCCTCCACACTCGAATGACCATACTAGTTTCCATATCAATAATTCAAAATTTATTTGTCTGAATCATCCAGCTAATTTTATAATTGTGTTCACCCATCTTCTCCTTTCATCAGCCTGATTTGGGTCCTTTTTACTAAACCACTTCTTTTCTGAATAACTGGTTTAATAGAGGTCATTTCAAAAATTTTTTTAGAGAAGGATATAATCACTTTCTTTGTCAACCATTAAAAATTAGAAGTCAAGGTCTCAATAATACATTCTGTGTTCAGCTGGAATCTAGAGCCTTGGTGTTAATGAAAATTATAATAGTAATCTCCTGGGCATTACTATTCTGCCTGAAGAATAAAATGGAACAAAGGGCAAATGTGGAAACTTTTCTACAATCAGAAGGTTCGGACGTCTTCTAGTTTTATCTGCTCAAACCACAGTGCTGAGGGCTGCCTGGATTTCCTTATCTCTAGTTTCATACCTGAACTGGACGCAGTTAGTTGGGTGTTTTGTTTTGTTTTTTCTATTTTCAACGTGTGATTCCATGTTGAGAACTTCTTAAAAGTAGTCTAGGGCTTGTAAAAATCCCTGGAGTGGGGCCAAAGATTCCTGGGTTAGGGTACACTCTTCTCTGTGCCTATGACATTTGCTGCACACATTTTGCACCCATTGCTGATGGGTCACAGGTGCCAGACTGGACGCTGACGGACATTTCTTCAAGTTAACTGAAAGCAAGCAGAGTTCTCTCTCGTGGGCATGGGGTGATCTCGATAGGAACGCGTGGTCAGAATCTAGTAACAAACAGAATGTGCAACATCAGATTTTAGAAGGTCAGCAGCTTCTTATTGCCACAAACATCTTGTCATTTGCTAGTGATTAGCATTGGCACGTGTATTAGCAGGAATTTGCTGTCTCATTTTTAATTCCTCGGTTTCTTTGTAATCTAGGAGAATAATTTCCCGAGGGGACTTAATTTCATCTCCAGTATTTCTTGATACCCCATACTATGCATTAGAAAATATTTGAAATAGTTGCTTATTTACTATAAAGCAGTAATTCTAAAAATATATACCAAAATATGGTGAAAATAGCATTTCTATTTGTTTTCTTTATTTCTTTTATATATTTATTTTGACGAGAGAGAGAGAGAGAGAGAGAGATACAGAGAGAGAACTGAACTGGGTGAGCTCCCAGTTCAGCATATGGGTCCACACGGGCCAGGGCCGGGACTCAATCTTCAGTCCCCGGGGCTGCAAATGAGTGCTTAACCCACTGAGCCATCCTGGCTTCCCCTCTCTTCGTTTTGTCTGTCTATCTGTGGGTGGGCGAATGTGTATAAATGTTGCATGAAGATTAATAAATGTCTATTCACAATAGTATTTTCAGAGGCTGCAAACCTTTAAAATGTTTCTATTCTGGTATGAATGCCTCAAATATGACGATATACCTTAATTTATTTCCAAGTATCCACAAAGATTACAAAGCCTCACACAGTCTTAACAGCTTCATAAGGCCTTTAGCACGTTCTGTCTTTAACCATTTATTTACTGTAACATGGTGAAGTTAATGAGAACCAAATCTCAGATATAACACATAGGGTTCCCTGATCCCCCCCCAAAAGGAAGTGATCTACGGTAAGTGTACAGGATCACTATTCTAAAGAAATAATGTTAGTATGCATTTGCTGGGGACTTGTTCTCCCTTCCAATTATGTTAATATGTAGTTAGCGCTCAATGTTGAAACATATTTTCTCCTGTTTGATCGGCTTAGAAGTGTCCTTGGGAAGAACTTCCCCGAGGCTCATTGAAGTCCTTGGTGTGGCTTTGCAGAGTTAATAGTTACACATATTTCAGGTCATGGAGGACATGCAAACATGTCAGGATGAAGTCTGAGGATCTGGTCTCAAGAACTAGGTATCTGATGGGTCTAAGAGAATTTGTTGATTCTATTAATATCACTACTTATATTGTCTTGCAAGTTTTTAATGCTTCATTAGTAGACAAATCCACTGGTAGCTGGTAGACACAGATGTCAGATAATTTTTACCTTCTAAAATTCTTTGCTACATGTATTATGTCTCTTCCAGATTGCCAGTGATTCCCTAGTTGGCAAATTTCATAATATTTCCACTGTTCTTATTCACCTCAACCTTTCCTGTCAGTTGAAGATTCTATAAATCTCTACCCTCTGGAAAACCTTGTTTTCCTATTTATTTTTAAATGTATTAAGTAGTTCTTAAAAACCGAAAATTACGTTTTTATTTACTTTGCTAATACTGCTCTGTTTAGAAAATGTTTTTGTAGAAATAATATTCTTTCATGGCTTTTAACATACTGTTAATTCAAATGGTTTTGACTGAAGATGCCAAAGCATTGGTTTCTACTAGAATTGTCCCAGAGTTTCTCAAGAGTATGTAATAGGACCATGTGCATTTTTTTTTTAAGATTTATTTTTATTGTTTTTGATAGAGAGAGAGAGAGATACAGAGACAGAGATAGAGAGAAGGGGGAGGGCCCAGAACAGTCTCCATAGTTGCACATCATTGGTTTTTCCACATAGTTTCATTCCACAGGTGGGCGGGGCTGCACAGGGCAGGAACTGGGCCGGGGTTTTCACCCTGGTGAGAACTGAACTGGGGGCACTCCCCAGTTCAGTACATGGGTCCACATGGGCTGGGGTCGGGATTTGATTCTTGGTCCCCAGGGCTGCAAAGTGAGCGCTTAACCCACTGAGCCATCCCAGCTTCCCCATGGTATGCCTATTTCTGTGAAGTTTATATGGTATTTGTAATTGATAAGGGCAACTAGAACTGAGGTGCCACAAAAATCCCAAGGGACTTGTCATAGTAGAAGTGTGTGGTGATGCTTCATGGGCACAAAAAGCACACAGAGCCTCTTATAGAACGTCTCAGGGACTGAGACCCCAAATTGCGGATATTAATTTGCAAATGAGCAACTTCTCAAATGGACAGCTTCAAAGTAGACAAGGTGATTTAGCAGCTGTATGTAAGATTTATTTATGTCGTGATTCTCCCAAAGAATGCTAATTATTGATCTTTAAATAAATATAGAACTAATCTGAAAGTGAAATAAGAACATGTGTATAATCATTTTGTCAGAATAAAGTGAGGACGACCTCTGACTATTTTTAGATTATTACTTTTGAGTTGGAAAGTCTACTTTTAGAATACAATCTATAATAATCTTTGTGTATTAATTATGAATTTCCACTAGGATCAGAAAAAAATATTCAAATGATCATAGGCCAACATTGTTTACTTATCTATAATACTTTTATTTCTAGTGTGTCCTGAAATTTTAACTTACTCATCTAATATGGACAATTAAATTTCTATTTATATTTCTGTTCCTGAAATATATATAAGTACTTATGAAAATAAATAATATCAATATGACTTTGATTGATTCTTTACTTTGTTTTCCCATAGCACATGATCAAATAATACATGTTTAAATAAGTATTTATTGAACAGGTACTAGGCTTAAGACATTGTGTAATATGTGTAATTTTATCCTGTGAGGCAGATGCAGTTCCCTAAAGTGTAATATAAAAGTGTTTTTTAAATGATTCCAGTTTGGTTTTTTTAGTTACTAAGGGTTCTATTTATACAAGCCAGTGTAGATTCTCACACAACTCTAAATGACTTTAATATTTTGCTAATTATTAGAACAAAAAGATTATCTCTAGGAGTAATTCCATCTCAATATTGGTTGATAACAAAAATTATCCTCAGGTCCCTATAGACCTTAAGAATATATGATTTTAAATTGTGAAACTATACAATAAATCAATGGTTGTTGGTAAGTACATAGAATGTGGAAAACACTTAAAGGATTCAAATAATGTTTGATTTGGCAAATTTAGTTATGATGTGCTAGCGGTATCCAGTGAGGAACTGGCATACCATAGGACATTATTTTTTAACCAAAACACAAAGGATATGAACATTTTACTTCTATATTATTTTACAAAGGGTACTCCTATTTTACCACAATCTATTTTGCCAATGTGCTAATGTCATTGGCCTTGATCCGAGAACCTTTTACTTGAACCTGGGCTCCCAAATGAGATAAATATGGTCATGGTTGTGGTTTGTGGCAGGCGGAAGGATGCTAGCATGGGCTTACTCAGCCAGTACTAAGTATAGTGTTATGGAGAAGAGGAGCCCTGCCCATACGAGGTGAGAGAATTTCCTGCGCTCCCTTCTCGAAGCTTTCAGAATTATTGAGTTGGCCCCTGATGTATAGAAATATATTGAGAACTACAAAGTAATTTGTTTGAAAGGATTTCTCCCATGGTAAAATTCCATGAAAATAACCTCTATGTATTATAATATATAAGGTGAAAGTTGATACCTTATATCTCTAAGTAATATTTTCCTTACACAAGGGACATCTCTGGAGTCTTGGTAATTAAAATTACCCCATAATACTGGCAAAGTGGATCTACATTGAGATTTTCCATGACATAACTATTGGCTAAGTTTTATAACCTGAAAAAAAGTGCTTTTTTTTTTATTAGTGAGTTTTTCTATATTACTGTGTGCCAGTTGTAACATTTATTTTTATTTTACACAAGTTTTGATTTTTCCTCATATAATTAAATTTAGATTTTATTGGCTTGAGTTAGTTTCTGGGAAATTTTTGTCTTCAAAATAATTTCTGCAAACAACCATCAAGTGGTCTTGTTTCTGGCAAAAGACACAGGTTAGATTTAGATGGAGAGGAAAGATGAGAAGTGACTACTACTGACAAATGAGTATCACAAATGAGTATGTAATCACGCTGTTCCCCTAATTAAGCATCTAGTATGTCTTAAAGCTTGTCTCAAGAAGTACTATATTTTTTAACATTGGAGGTCTTTCATAAACAGACACTTTATGACCTTAGTTTTCTTTTTCTCTTGTTGTCAGTAATCTACCTTTCTGTCAATACTTATCTATACTGATCTGTTTCTTCTGAAAAAATTTTATATTCCTCCTGTTTAAAGAGTCTTTTCTTCTGTTTTCTACCCATTGAACTAATTGAGGTTCTTCCGGATGAAACAGACCTCCTGAATGAAGTTTTATAGAGTGACCCTGGCCACAAAGACTCCTTGTGCTCCTCTGTTACATTTAGTAATACACAGGTCTCTGTCTATCATCTATCTATCTATCTATCTATCTATCTACCTACCTACCTACCTACCATCTATCATCTCTCTATCTATCATCAATCATCTATATATCATCTGTTTCTGTCTCTCTTTCTCAGTATCTATCTATATCTACCTCTCTGTCTACCTCTCTGTCTATCTATCTATCTATCTATCTATCTATCTATCTACTCTACCACTATCATGTATCCTCTATCTTTCTATCATTTATCTATCTCTATTTAGCTTAGAGATAAATGTCTGGATCTTGAATCTAACTGCTGGATTTGTTTCTTAGAACATTTTGTCTCTCAGTATGTATTAATGTAAGCTTAGGCTACAATACTAGTTAGTAGTAAATGGGAAATGCACGCATAAATTCAGGTTGAGGGGATGGGTTATGTCATCCTTAGATTTCTCCCAAACTTTCTGAAAATTTTTTATTTTGTGCAGATGGTGAGGCATCTATCAAAAAGCAATTTACATTAGAAATTCTACTTTAACTCTATACATCTTAATTACTCTTTTGTTTTGGGTTAATATGTTGCCTCTAACTTTACAGGGTCAAGACCTGGTTTGAGAAGATTGACATAGTATTGATGTAAAAATCCTCATTATTCATCATTGTTTTATTCAACCAATACTGAGTACCCGCTCTGCAAGACAAGCGTTGAACTAAACACTGTACCCAACAGATGATCACACCTGCTCTGGTCACACATTAGAAAGGAGAACACATTACAATGATTAAAAGCCTGAGTTCAGAAGTTGAACACTATCGAAGTCAAATTTCAGCTCTGATTTCAGCTCTAATTTCAACTAATTGAAGCATAAGGAGGAAAAGGAGTTACTTTTCCTCTTGCTTCTGTTTCCTCATGTGTAAGGTAGGGGTAATTATAATACCTTCATGTAAGATTTATTGTGGGAATTAAGTGAGATAATGCTTTTGAAGAGGCTAATGCTAATAATACTCTAGAAAGTATGAAGCACAGTTTCTTAAAATATTAGGGTAATATTGGTATTATCTCCTTCAAAAATAGCATTTTATTAAACTGAGAATAAATAAGCTTTGTTGAATATACCAATCACAGAAGTTCATTGAGCATGATTAATATTTTAAATATATTTTCAAATACTAATAATATAATTCTTTCCTCTGATGAATCTGCAAAACTGGAATAGCAGCTCCTTGCTGATTGCTTCCATACTTCCAAGAGGCAGCTTTTACTCTCCAGAGCCTGAACGGCTCCCCGATTATAACAGAGCCAAACATCACATGCTTTTTCACATAGACAGAGTATTATGCGGTAAATGACTAGTTTAATTTACCAAATGGTACCTTTATGGTCCGATAAACTTCCCAAATGACCTAATATGTAGCTACCGGAGAGTGATTTGACTAATGATCCTACTAAAAACTGATTCTGCTACTCACTCTTCTTATATTTTATTTTTGTTTTCATATTAGGTAGATCCTAAATCAAAGGATGACATTTATCTAAACAACTGTTCATCTGAATTTATGGTATCTAAGGGACTTGGTTCACTTATTTATTCATTCATCCTTTCATTCATATACTTACTCATTAGATTGTTCTTGTTACCACATTCAACTCAATAACAGAAGATGGAATAAGAAGTTGACTTGGGGAGAGATGCAATGAATAGAGCAATTAGAAGAAAGGCTGCAGTATTGGTTTAATACCTTAAGAAAGAATGACTTAGAGTGGTACAGGGTAGGACTTTTACAGTCAAAATTTGAAAGAAGGGAAGCCAGGATGGCTTAGTGGGTTAAGCGCTCACTTTGCAGCCCTGGGGACTGAGGATCAAATTCCGGTCCTGGCCTGAGTGGACCCATATGCTGAAGTGGGGAGTGCCCCCAGTTAGGTTCCCACCGGGGTGAGACCCTGGCCCAGTTCCTGCCCTGTGCAGCCCCGCACCCACCTGTGGAATGAAACTATGTGGAAAAACCAATGATGTGCAACTATGGTGACTGTTCTGGGTCCTCCTGCTTCTCTCTGTCTCTGTATCTGTATCTCTCTCTGTGTCAAAAACAATAAAAATAAATCTTTAAAAAAAAAATTTGAAAGAAATGAAAGCTATGCATAGACTGAGAAGTAGTCAGGTATTAAAGATAGGATGCATCATTAATCTTTTATATTGGAATTCATTATAGTCAGGTTATCTAATGTCCCTTTCAAACAAAACACACTTTGTTTAGATAATATGATTTAAAGTACAAATAGCCCAAATAACGCTTGCTGTTTAAATATTCTCTCTAATATTTTAAAGCTGGTGGAAATTTTTTTTTATATGTTGACATGTGAAATAGTTAAACTTTTTTTCCTTGTTATATAGTATTCTTTTTATAGGTTTATTTTATTGTTTTTGATAGAGACAGAGAGAAGGAGGAGGGCTCAGAGCAGTCTCCATAGTTGTACATCATCAGTTTTCAACATGGTTTTGTTCCACACAGGTGGGTGGGGGCTGCTCAGGGTGGGAACTGAACTGGGGGTCTCCTGCATGGGAAGCTCACCCCAGTTCAGCACATGGGTCACGTGGGCGGGGGTTGGGATTTGATCCTCAGTCCCTGGGGCTACAAAATGAGCACTGAACCCACTGAGCCATCCTGGCTTCCCTTTTTTCTTTTTAAATTCTCACTGTTAGGAAAATATGTCAGGACTAAAACACATTTACATGCACACTGAAAACCATGTTAGCAAGATGCACAAACTTCCCCTAATCATGTGGCCTTACAATGAGCACGTGAAGGAAGAGACTGGGCTAGAGAAGAGTGTCTCTCGTTCTTGGGTGGCTTATGGTTAGTGTTACTGGTTTGAGAAGCCATCTTGGCTTCTGCGGTGTGTTGACCTGTGCGTAAGATCTCCAAGAAAATGTTTTCCACTGTGTGGGACACTAGGTCAAAGACAAATGAATGGTCTTGCTCCCTTTCCAGTAATTTTTCTCTCTTTATTCACATCAGAATTTAAATCCCTTCTCTCTATTTGAGGCAAATCTTTCTTAGAAGAAGCTCTCCCTAATTCGGAAAGCCAGCTGCCCAGGCCTGAAGCTCGTTGTAAGCAAGGCGAGGCCATCTTGTACTTGGGCTAAACTTAAAGGTCTGGAGGTCTTGCTTTCCAGAACAGGAAGCTTCTCTTCCCAGCGTCGCCCAGAACATTTTCGTTACCTTAGACCAGGTTTCTCCAGAAGGCCACTACCACTCGGATTTAGACCGTTATCAGCTTGAATATAGATTAGTTTATTAGATTATCGAGAAAGGCTGTGAAGGAATGGACAGTAGACGTATTAATATGGAAAAAGGAAAGGGAAAATGAAGAGTTTGGTGCGTTATTCAGTTGTATGGTGGAAAATAGCAAGACTGTGTATTCGAGGCAACGGAATGGGTGCCTTACGAATAGGGAAGAAACTGAAAGTGAGACAAGAAGGCTGAAAAATGACGACCTCCCCCACCCCCAACAGAATGCTCATTTAACACATTCACGTAAGGTTTTCTCTGATGAGAGGGAGACCCTGCCCGGGATTTCCGTGGAGCAAGGTCATGTCTGACTCACCAGGACCGTTGGCCTATGAGAGCCAGAGAGTCTGAGATTCTGTGACCTTAGGGTTACCTCACGCGAAGGTGGAGTGACCTGCATTATTTAAGGTCTCACTGTGTTCCTGAGCGAACACCTGGAATACCGTCTAGCATGGCAGAAGGGTTGACTCTTCTTTGAAGTAGACAGCTTCGTAGACAGTTTGGCCAGTGCTACTCTGGGGTCCATCTCAGGCCTTGGTCACACTCTTCTTCACGGAGGGTCCTAGCGTCACGCCATAGTCCCCAACTTCTAGGTTCACAGGTCCTTTGCCTTTGATGCCCTTTTCGAACACTTTCCACATGTGTCCTCATCCATGACACCCGTCTCTCCTTAGCACTCCCCTCGTTTCTCCACCTCCCGGCAATTTCTGAGCAAACAGAATAATGGCAGCGTAAGGAGAAAAAAAAAATCTCTCTTGCTTCCTGTCTTAGATTTTTCAGCTGGGCTCCTGGAAATTAGACTGGACAAAGTCAGATTAAGGAGAGAAAAACAACCAGGAAAAACACAAGCATATGCCTTTCCTTTGGCTCCTTGGTTACCGTAATCTCTTCTGCATCTTGGGATTCCTGCTTGAAGTGACTTCTTGTACTTCTTTCTTGGCCAGATCTGTCTCCTGTCAACTTAATAATCATCCAAACCTGCGGAGAACTTCAATGAGTTTACTTGAGCCAAACTGACAACAACTGAGGGGAGGCAAATCTCAACCTATTAAGAAAATGCGCCAGAGGACGACAGTTCTGGCTTATTTTATATATTAGAATCGAAGGACAAGACGGAAGGATGGTCACGTGGAATCCTTTGGTGGTAGATGAAGGGGCGGGGCAATAGCAAAGTGCTGAAACCTCTGGGAATGGATGAAAAGTGAAACACAGAGACACTGGTGGCCACAGGCTAGTTAATAATCAGTGTTTTCCAGCACACAGAGGTGGTGAGTGGGGAACAAGGACAGCAACGAGGGATCCTGTGGTCTAGTGCTCTGGTGTTGGGGGGTGACCCTGAAGGTCCCAGGGCATGTTATCTCAGCTGCAAGAATAAAATAGGCTCACTGAAGCTAAACACTGACCTTTGTCAAGGTAGCTACAGGCCCAGAATATGACCAGCCGCCATGACCTGCTCTTAGTCGGGAACCGCTATGTTTAGACCATCCTATGTGGTCACACTTGGTCTCTGAGTTTATGGACCTGCTGTGTTGGCCTCCCCCGAGCTTGTCAAGTTTAGTATGTGGCTCCTTTTTCATCTACACTACTTATCAATCTCTTCACATTCGCGTTACCCTAACTCAGGTTTTCCATTCAAAGCATTTATCACATGTATTCAACGTACTTTTCTGCTTGCACATTTGTTGTCTCCTATACTTATACGTTCTTTTTGAGGTAACCGTCTCAATAGTCTTTATCACGGTTTTTTTTTTTAAAGATTTATTTTTATTGTTTTTTTGACAGAGAGACAGACAGACAGAGAGAGACAGAGAGAAGGGGGAGGGCCCCGAACAGTCTCCATAGTTGTACATCATTGGTTTTTCCACATAGTTTCATTCCACAGGTGGGCGCGGGGCTGCACAGGGCAGGAACTGGGCCGGGGTCTCACCCTGGTGAGAACCAAACTGGAGGCTCTCCCCAGTTCAGCATATGGATCCCCACAGGCAGGGGCCGGGATTCGATCCTCGGTCCCTGGGGGCTACAAAGCAAGCGCCCAACCCACTGAGCCATCCCAGCTTCCCTTAAAGGTTTATTTTATTGTTTGAGAGAAGGCGAGAGAGAGAGAGAGAGAGAGAGAGAGAGACAGAGACAGAGACAGAGACAGAGAGAGACAGAGACAGGATTGGGGAGGGCCCTGAGCGGTCTCCATAGTTGCAGATTCTTCGCTGTGACACGGCTTCATTGCACACAGGTGGGTGTGAAACTGCAGGGCAGGAACTGAACTGGGAGGCAAGAATTGTCGCTGCCATCCCAGTGGTTACCGAATGTGCCCCATTTCAGCGTATGGGCTGGGCCAGGGCTGAGACTCGATCTCTGGACCTCACAGTTGCAAGGCAAGCGCTCAACCTGCTGCGCTGTCCTGACATCCCCTTATCACTCTCACATGTTGAGATTATGATGTATGGTCCCTGACACCTAGTGGCTTCTTAGTAAATGTTAGACATGCAAACACCAACAGCAAGTACTGTGCCCAGTGCTTCTGATAAAGACCATGAAGGGCTGATCCCAAACATGCTTCTGATTCTACATGACTGTTCCACCATAAATAAAGTTGGCATCTGAATAAATTGGGTTTAGACCTTCCAGGAATTGCTAGCCTTTTTCCTCTAAAGAAACTGCTAAAACCAGATTTTTGGCCTGAACCTAAAGATTTATCATTGGAAAAATCTTAGGTTTTGAAGTATCCTAGTCAAATAATCCAAAATCATGAATATACTGATTTTAGAGTTTCCCCAAGCAAATCAGGCATGCCATAAACCTTTTAAAATTTTACTTAAAAAGTGACTTGCCTAGCTATCCACACCTTTCCCTTTCCCACCTCTTATCTCTCTAGGAGGGTTAGTTGTACGATGTTCACAGATATAATTGCATGGAAATATCAGAAAAAGCTATTCCTTTGAAGTAAAACTAAATATCTAACTGTAGTTCTTTGCTCCGAAGTACAGTTGACCCAATGGCATTCAGTAGCATATATCTCATTACTATGTTGTGTAAAAGGCTTGACTCCAGTTCAGGTTAGACTTCGCTCCATGTACATTTACTTATTGGGAATGTTAATTAGCTAATTTGTGAAGCACAAATAAGCTATAATTAGCATGGTGCTTTGATATTTTATTTCTAAGAACAGGAAGATGATTACCTTCAAAAATAAGAAAAAACTTAAATCTAAGTAAGAATCTAAATTACAGTCCTTGAGTTGTGAAAAAAAGGGAATTTCGTTAATCCCCATTTGTCTGAGCCAATTAGTTAAGTATGAATCAATTTCCTATATAAATGGAAATGAGGATACCAGGAGACTTTGGTAAGATAGTGTTTCTCATTAACACAAGCACAGAGCCCGGACACACACACAAAAAACCCCCCAAAAAACCTACTATTTTTCTTCTTCAAAATATCTATTGATTTTTCTACCTTATGGAATGTGTGCATCTTAATATATTTATAAATTTTTAAGAGAATGTCTCTTAAAATCTAATAAAAATAGGTATTGAGCTGGACGTAGGGAATGTATTAATATTTTATTAAAAATTTCAAACATCAAAACAATTTGATATGATAAGATACAAGAATTTGAAGTGAGGAAACGCTGAAAATTTTTAGATAAACTGTATGCCAATGAATTTATGTATTGTTTCTGTATGTCTTCTCTCTCTCTTTCTCTCTCTCTTTCTCTCTCTCTTTCTCTCTTCCCTCTCCTTTCTTGTCTAGATACACAATGAGCACAAGTACACGTGGTTAAAATACTTATATTTAAAATAAATACTGGATTTGAAAAATCCATGAAGCAGTCCAGAACTTTTTGTTTTTAAAAATGTATTTGGTATTTAAAAAATCAAAGAAACTGAAATTTCAAAGTGACTATTTCATAAATGAACAATTTTTAAGAAGTGCTTTTTTGGCCTTTTAGCTCTAGAACTCAGATTTGCACGGTTTAGGACTGACATGGACATGGAATTCACAGACATCGACAACATTCTTCACTTTAGGAGTTAGTCCTCTGGGGTGTTTTGCTCCATGGCAACCTGGAAATGTGTCATCATATTGACACACTCCTGAAATTCAATTACAAATTATAACCGGGGGGAAGTGAGGAATTAAAATTAGGATGAGCCTTTGAAATTTAGTTAATGCGGGAGTTTCCGTGGTAAGAGGAATAGATTAGTGATCTGTTTTTCCATCTTCTCACACATTTTAGTTTTGTGTGCTTTTATGTTTTAGATAGTGTGTAGTTCCCAAATTAGACTTTCTTGACTAATCATCAGATAGTTTCCCTAGCATTTATAATAGACAATATCAAATCAATGTGATTGATGTGATTATTCAGAATTTTTTGACACCATAACAAAGTGATAAAGATAATGTCATAGACTACAGGAACATCTGATTGTCCTAAAGTATTTTTTTCTATTTATTTATTTATTTAATAAGAAACACAGAAAAATTATCCATAATCCTAAAACTTAAAGCTAATTAAATTGATTAGAAAATATCTTCCTCTGCCTGCTCCTCTTCTTAAAATCCCAGCCTCCAGAGGTAACTACAGTTAAAATTGTAATGCCTACCTTTAAAAATTTTTTTCTTACTTTTGTTGAAAAATATTCACACAACCATATGTACAAGCATATGATGTGTGATAAAAAAAATACAGTGAATGTTTAAATAAAAAACAACTTTATTACAGTAAAAGATATATTGCTTTTTTAAAAAAGATTTATTTTTATTGTTTTGACAGAGACAGAGAGAGAGACAGAGACAGAGAGGAGGGGGAGGGCCCAGAACAGTCTCCATAGTTGCACCTCATTGGTTTTTCCACATAGTTTCATTCATAAAGCCACATGTGATAAAGAGTGCTGTCCTGATGGAGGATGAAACTGCCCATTTCTCAGGCATTTGTGAAAAATGACTTCCAGGACTGTTTCAGAAAGTGGCAAGAATGTTTGGACAAGTATGTTCAAAGCCAGGAGGAGTATTTTGAGGGGAATTAATGGCAATCTGTTTTTTACTGTAGTAAATACTTTTTAATTTAAACATTCACTGTAATCTTTTAATCACACCTCGCATATACACTTTTCAGAAATAGAGTTGTTGTAAATACGGTTATGCCATAATTAAGTCAACAATTTACTTATTGACACATAATTTAAGTTTTTCCCCCCATTACAAACAGTTCTTCAGTAAGAATATTAGTATATTTATGTGCTAATGGGTCTCTTTTTCTGTTTTTGTTTGCTTGTTTGTTATATTACTTGCAAAAATCTGCTTTTTTAGTTCCATAAAGTTTGTGAGAAGACACCTTTCCTTGTATCTCATCATCCCTATTATTCTTTTTAATTTCTTTTCATCTTATGAAAATGTTATATTTTTATTTCCTTAAAGACTAAGGAGGCAGAGTAGCTGTCAAATGTTTGCATAGAGTGCATTTGCATATAGTGTGTTTGCATTTCTTTTTCTTTGACTTTCTTATTTTTTAAGACGTCTTAAACAGTTATGTGACTGAAAAAATAGTCAATGGGTTGGTCAGAAGAATGCTTAAATACAGATATTTTTCCTAGTCTTATAATAAAATAATCAAATTCTCTTAAAACTACTTTAATCCTCATTTTTTAATTCAAACATCTAAACTTGCTCTTTAATAGGGCAGGCTGTAGAACGAGCTTACTGGCCATATAGCCCATAAACCTATAAAGGGAAATATTTGAAAAATACTTGTATCTGAATTGAGGGCAGCGTATATCTTGTAATGATAACTGAGGATTAAATCCAGAAAATGTTTTGATTTTGGTTGCAGTTGTCTAAATGGGGACCAGTCTACACACACACACACACACACATACACTCTCTCTCTCTCTCTCTCTCTGTCTCTCTAATCTGTATGTGTGTATTGATGCACATGGATACATCTGTGTCTGGATAATTTTTTTTTTCCAAAATGTGTATCTGTGATTTCAGGAGAATATCTGTTTTAGCAAATCGATTGATTACAAGGTCAATATGCAAAAGTAAATTTTGTATCTATATACTGGCAACAATTAGAAAATAAAATAAAAATATATCATTTTCAAGGCATCAAAACCAAAAATAAATAAATAAATAAATAAAATTAAAAAATTCTGGGAATAAATCTAACAAAAGATATGTAAGACCTTTACACAGAAAAATTAGAAAACATTATGGAGAGAAATCAAAGATTACCTACATAAATATAATGATGAATATATATCATGTCTATCCATTGAAATACTCTAGGTAATAAAAATTTTAATACCTAAACTGATTTATATTTTCAAACACAATTTTAATTAAAAAAATAAAATAACCAGAAAATAAAATATAATCTCTAGAGAGAGTGCTGCTCTGTCCACACTTTGAATTCAGATTCCTGGCTTCTAGAACTACGAGAGAATACATCTGTGTTGCTCTAAGCCTCTCAGTTTATGCTAGATTGTTATGGAAGCCCCAGGAAACTAACACATGGGCTGTAGGACTTCCGTCACAACTGTTCAACTCTGTGGTTGGACATGACACCAGCTACAAATAGTAGTAAATTCACAGGTATGGCTATGTTTCATTAAAATGTTATTTATACAGTTTTGGTGAGATGGTAGAGCAAGGGAGTTCTCGAAGACTGGTGGGAGTGTGAATTGAAACAGGAATTTTGAAAAATTGTTTGGTGTTTCCTATGTTCCAAACATTCTGCTCTTAAATTTACATAGAAGTGTATACGAGTACATATGTGCACCAAAACACACGTACAAAAATATTCATAGTAGCACTTCACGTAATAGTTCTAAACCGAATAAGTCCACTGTCCATCAGTAGGAGAATCGGCGCTTGCTTTGGCAGCACATATACGAAAACAATACTGGAATCAGTCACTGAGCTGTGGTACGTGTATAAATACGTCGGTGAACTACAAACACATTTTTATGATAGTATAAGGCAATAAAAATGAATAAATACTGAGGCTTTGTGAAAGAGAGATGCTTCTTACAAAAATATTGACAGACAACAGTTACAAAATAGTTTTAAAAACCATACATACTGAACGATTATACTTTTGTAAAATTCAAAAATAGGCCAAGTATGGACGTGGTAAGACCCATGGCAGAGATGACCTTTGGAAGGCAGTGACTATGGTCGTGGGCATAGGGGTTGTCTGAAGTGTTACTCCCCACCTATTTTACAGTTACCCGGTGGTGCCTACTTCGTAAACATGTGAGCCGTATAATTTGAACTGTATAATTTGTATTTCTTTATGTATCTACATTGTACTCCAACCACAAATGTATGTGCTTTTGTAGTCTGTATATTCTGAATTTTGATGCAAGTGGGGCTGATAATATTGCATCATGTGACATATGAGAATCTTCAGTAATGTTGAAATTACTGTGAAACTTTCTGAATAGAATGTCTTTAAGAATCTGTAAAACGTTTATTAATTGTATTTTCAAAAATGTATATTTTATAAAGAGGTTATTCTGATTTGGGAATAACTTCAACATTTTAGTTAATGTTATTAGTTAAAATGATTTTCGAAATATTTCTAGGGGATGCCAGGGTAGCTCAACAGGTTGAGCGCTTGCCTTGCAATCACGAGGTCCAGGGATTGAATCCCAGCCCCGGCCAGTGCAAATCCACATGCGGAACTGCAGCGCAACTGCTAACAGCTGGGACAGCAGCGAAGGTTCTTGCTCCCATGTGGGAAGCTCCCAGTTCAGTTCTCACCTGTGCAGCCCCACACCCACCTGTGTGGAATGAAACCATGTCACAGCGAATGATGTACAACTATGGAGACTGCTCTGGACCCTCCCCCTTCTCTCTCTCTCCCACCTTCTCTCAATAATAAAATAAATCTTAAAAAAAAAAAGAAGAAAGGAAGAAAAAAATATTTCCAGTAGTTGATATTTTCTCTAAAACATGATAAATAAAGAAAAATGGCAAAGTCTTGAGCAATTTTATTTAATTCAAAGGGAGTTTTTAATTATGAAAAAGTTATATTTAAAAAATACATCTACTAGGCAGAATTAGTGACATAAATATCTTTGGAAGTAGCAAAGGCTTTGGAACTATACATTGTTGGCAATGACCATACATATTTTTCAGCACCATAGTTAAAAGGTGGCTAGGATTGTAGTGTGAACATTACACTACTTTGTATACTTCATATACTAACCGCCAACGCACTACTCTAGTCATTTAGTTGAAACTTTCCTGAGGTATTGCTATTCAGATTTTCTGAAGTCTTTCATTGCCACATGCCACTTTACTTAATTCCTTGATCTCAAAAATGGAAATTCCACCACCTTTCTGACATCGGTGACGTGATGATTAATTAGTTAATGTTTGCAAAGTGCTTTGAGGATTTGAAGTGCTAAACAAGTGTTAAGCACTGCTAAGTTTCACAATCAATCAACATAATGTTCATTATACCAAATTTCATGTGCTGCTTTAAATGCAGTATACTAATTTAGTTAATGTGAGGGTTTCTTATGTAATCAAAATGATATCACAAAATTGGCAGAAGTTTTATAAATTATTAAGATGCAGCAGGGATCAGAGAATTATTCTGATTTATTTATTTGCTGTTTTAATTTGTATCCACAATTTTCATATTTAACCAAAAAAAGGTATAATTTTTCATCTCAAGTTTCTATTTTAACTTTACGTATCAAAAATACTCTTAAACTCTCTCTGTCTCTGTATCATTCTCTCTCTCTCTGTCAAAAACAATAAAAATAAATAAATAAATAAATGCGATTGTAAATTGATTGTTAAAAAATAATAATAATAACTCTTAAAATAATCTATGCTAAAATCTCTTTCCATCCACAATGCTTAATTCAGTACCATATTTTCCGGCGTATAAGACGACCGGGCATATAAGATGACCGGGCGTATAAGATGACCCCCTAACTTTACAGTTAAAACATAGGTTTAGGCCTATATTCGCTGTATAAGACTACAGCCTCGGAAGTTGGGGGTAGTCTTATACAGCGAATATAGGCCTAAACCCATGTTTTAACTGTAAAATTAGGGGGTTGTCTTATACGCCAGAAAATCCGGTATTTCAGTATCCCCAAAATTATTATTGACTTTTTTTTTTTTTGGAATATCTGAGGGCTGAAGCTACAATTAATTTATCCTTGATCTTCATAAAATCTAACAGCGAACTTTACGTTAATATGTAAATGGCAGGAATTTTGTAATATGGCTATTTTTTTAGACGCTTTAAGAATTTAATGTCCATGGTGTTCAACATAAAATACTGACAATAGAGAAGCAATAGGGGAAAAGGTCTTCTGCAAGGATCTTCCCAGAATCAGCCTCACTCTGCTCGACATTACAATGAACAGATGATGAGGGTGTTTAACAGGTTTTCGTTTGTATGGCCTAACTGGAAAATAACGAACAAGGGAAGCAAGGGTAGCTCAACAGGTTGAGCACTCACCTTCCAACTGTGAGGCTCGGGAGTTGAATCCTGGCCCATGTAAACCAATACGCTGAACTGGGGTGAGCTTCCCCTGTGGGAGGCCCAGCTTGGTTCCCACCCCACGTGGTGCCACGTCCACCTACGTGGAATGAAACTATGTTGAAACTAATGATGTATAACTATGGAGACTGCTCTGGGCCCTTCCTCTTCTCTCTGACTCTCAAAGAATAAAAATAAATACTTAACAAAAAAACAAAGAACAAACTAACCAACCAACCTTCTCCTTTACCCACTGAAAGGAAAAGAAAGGTAAATTTGGGGGAAGCCAGGATAACTCAGGTTGCTAAGCTCTCATTTGCTACCCTGGGGTCTGCGGATCAAGTCCCGGCTCCAACCTGTGCAGACCCACCCATATGCTGAACTGGGGTGAGCTTCCCATGCGAGAGGCCCCCAGCCCAGTTCCCACCCTGTGCGGCCCCTGCCCACCTGTGTGGAACAAAACCATGTTGAAAACTGATGACGTACAACTATGGAGACTGCTCTGGGCCCTCCCCCTTCTCTCTCTGCCTCTCTCTGTCTCTCTGTCAAAAACAATAAAATAGATCTTAAAAAAAAGTACATTGGGGAACTTCTAAATCTTATGAAGCAGCTTAAAAAGAGAAGAGATAGGGCTGTCGAAAATGTGAAGCTGTTTTGCACGAGTTCAAGGCTTATAACACATTCTCAAAGTCTCTACGTGCAGCACAGAGAGCCACCGTTTAGAAATATAAATGCACAGAGATGCAAACTAGTTGGTATTAAATTCAGACCTTGCTATGTAAGCATCTAGCAAGTCACTTTTATCTCTTCACGAGAGTAACAGGATAGAGAAAGACGAGCCATGTACCTTTTAGCCTGGAACTCCCAGACACTCACCACAGGTCAGCGTTGACCTGAACAGCTGAGGGACCCAGGAGACCCCAGGATCTCACGTTGCAAAGGATCAAGATCATAGCACCTAGAGGACCCCACCCAGCCTCCTGCTGTGTGTCTCCAAAAACAATTCACTGCGCTTTATACAACAAAGTCCACAGGCAAGTCTGAATACCGGCATCTAGCCAGCGGGAGTGTAAGTGAAGACCACACGCTGGAATCGTTAGACAAGTGAAAGGAAGAACGTTTCAATGATTCCAGTTCGAGTCAGAACATGATGTCTGTTAAGTCCCACCAGCTTCTCAGAGATGTGGCTGTTCTGTTAATTGAGGGGAGAGAAAAAAGTTATAATAAACCCGTTCCTCTGAGAAAGAGACCACGTTTAAGTCTTGGAACCACGGCTAAGTTACTTGAAGTGTTGCCCGCTGTTCAAGGGCAGAGGGTATGTTGGTGATGCTGCGTTCATCATTGACGCGTCTCCCCAAACGTCTGCACGTGAAGTTCGCCAGTTCCTGAGCCTGGTCGATTGTGACGGCACAACACTGAGGGGTCCAGATGCCCCCAAGACCTGTGCCCTTTCAAAGGGAACACACAGAGCTCCAGAGCTTCATCGAGAAACCTTTCCTCTTCTAAAGCATCCGCTCCTTTGGTGTCGCCAACGCGGAATGGGATAGTTGTCTTGCTTCTATTCGGGGCTCCCCTCGACCTACACAGCACCCCTGACGAGGACCAGTCATGTGTGTTGCAACCATGGGCCCTTGGATGGAGCTGAGCATCTTCACAGCTGCTGTACCTCTGTTGTCTTCACTCCCCACCAGCGCCAAGCCCACGACATAGGTGCTGAAGCGGGGATGTGTGGTGTGCAAGGAGTTGTCCCCAGCCTGTGCTTTGCACGCTAGACTCGAGGGGCCTCTCTGAGGGCCACCAGCAGGCCGCCATAAAGGATCATCATGACTGTTCTGCTTACCAGCAAAACTCACACCACTCTTGGAAATGTCCACCGGCAAGGATGGGAAGTTTGAGGACACGTGGCAGCCAGCTCCGCTCCCCTGACATCAGGGGGGAAGGCCTCACCGTGCATGGTGTCATTGTCCCAGCAAGTACACGGAGTGGCCATGCAGGCCGAGTGCCCAGGTGCTCGGTCCCGAGCTTTTGTGTAACCGTGGACGATACTCACAGTTCCAACTGTCTTGGCTTCTTCTGCAGTGTTCGCTGACCCTAGGTAGTGGTCACTACCTAGTGGCCACCCACACCTGCTTTCCAGTCAAACAGGGTTACGGGGATGGCCCTGGATGGGCCAGACCCACCTCGTCACACAAGCATCACCTTGTCGTCCTCCATGGCTAGCGATTGCTGCACAAGCCTCTCTGTGTTAAGGGTTGTAGCGGAGTCTGATGACCGGTGGCTCGTTTTGAGCTCTGGTCCCAACGCCTTCATAGTCTAGTCATTCTCTTTGGGTCCCTAACAGTACCAAGCGCGGCAGCGTGGTGGCCTCCGTCCAATGTTCACGACCTGCCTCAGAGCGTCCACGGTGTGAGGGTGAGGACAGCAGGGTTGCATGAGGGGACTGAATGCATGGTCAGAGCGAGTCTGTCACCTGCAGGGACTCTACCCTCTTCCAGCACTGAGCTGTGGCCCCTCCATCATACAGCTTTTAAGTCACGTCACATCCTTTTTCTATCTGCAAGAAGCTGGATGTAGTGCAGATAGGGTGACTCAAGTCTAGGTGAACAGAATATCAAAGAAGGTAAAAAACATAACTTCTTCATTTCTTTAAATGCCAGGTGACATTCATGTTCTTTGTGTAGAAATGGAACTTTCCTTATCCATATGTAATAGGGAAATGAACAAATAACTCAAAAATAATTCCTTACGATTTAAAAGTGAATAAGCTATTCTTAAAAAAAAAAAATACCTGAAATGGATAGAGACATGAACTATATTGTTCTTTGTTGTAGAATACAATTTCACTCTTTTGGAGGAAGGCTCACGGCATGTCTTGAGAAGAATTAAAAATTACAGGGGAAGCTGGGATGGCTCAGTGGGTTAAGCACTCACTTTGCAGCCCCAGGGACCAAGGATCAAATCCCGGCCCTGGCCCGTGCGGACCCATATGCTGAACTGGGGAGTGCCCCCAGTTCAGTTCTCACTGGGGTGAGACCCCGGCCCAGTTCCTGCCCTGTGCAGCCCCGTGCCCACCTGTGGAATGAAACTATGTGGAAAAGCCAATGATGTGCAACTATGGAGACTGTTCTGGGCCCTCCTGCTTCTCTCTGTCTCTGTATCTCTCTCTCTCTCTCTCTCTCTCTCTCTCTCTCTCTCTCTGTCAAAAACAATAAAAAAAATCTTAAAAAAAAAATCAAAGAATTAAAGAGCACAGAGTTGATGTACTCTAGATAATTTTCTCTTGCCTTTTTAGACCTAAGAAAATCCTTTCTCTGTGTAGGTGTCAGTACTTTCAGGAGAATAACCCAAGAACAGCAAAGGATTTAATTAGGTCATTGAATTTGCAAAAACAAATCACACTTTAACAAAAGTACAGACCCAAGAATTTTCACATATTATAGGAAATTGCTTTCCTGGGTCCCTAAAGATCAGCCCGTGTATCTTATGCATGAGACCCCTGCAAGCCCGGGACTTGCCTGGGGCTCAGGCCTATAGACCCCAGGGCTGCTCAGGCAAAGACCCGGCCCCTGCTCACCTTTGCTCTGTCTTTAAGGGTGAGAAACCGGGAACAGGTTTTGACATAAGACAGACTCAGCCAAGGCCCATGTCTGGCTTGGTCCTATTTGGTCGGTGTGACTTTGAGCATATCACGTTTCTAAATACAGTAGACTTTCTGTTAAATGGAACTCAAGGAACCAGCACACTCAAGCAATGAGCAAAAAATGTCAAAGCAATAATACTTTCAGTAAGATTGAAAATGAAATCAATTTCTCATGAAAATGTTAAGTTTAAACTTGTCTCCTACTCCAGCCCATTCATGGTATGTAAATGCTCTAGTCGGTTGGGATCTATTATGATCCAAAATTTGGGTTGTCACCCAACCCCAAGTATGTTGAAACATGTCCCAAGTAAGTATAAGGCACAGTACTTACCCTCAAGCAGAAGATGGAAATGTGCAAGAGGCTTAAAGTGAGAGGCGTGCAGTGTTCATGGAGGAGTTCAGTGTCAGTTTGTCAATGGTCTATGACATTAAGCCTCAGTGTCAGAAGATAAAGGAGTTTGATGTTAAGTCAGAGAGTGACAAGGACGTGGACAAGAGTCATATTCTTCATACACCAAACATGGAAGTTCTTGACCAGGCCTTGGATGTGTGAGTGGTTTTCACTGAACTGGCCCGAGGGTGGTTATGTTTCTGGACCCAAGTTGCAGGAAAAAGCCGGAGAATTCCATGAGAAAACAAACATTGAAGGTCAGTGTTCACTCTCAAGGGACTGGCTTATCCGATTCAAGGTTTGTCACGGCAGCCATAAACTTGATTCGTCAGGTGAGCAGAAATGGGCTGATTTTCAGGATGCAGCTGTATTTTAGATGCGTTTAATGAATTGCTTGCAGAAAATGGCTTGACCCCAGAGCAGATTTATAACATATATCAGACTGGACTAATGCGGAAGTGTCTGCCTAATACTTCGCAGGCTGGTGGTACTGAGAAGGTAGCTCATGGATTCAGGCTAAATAAATAACTACTCATTAGTGCAAATGCATCAGGAAATCATAAGGTAAAGTTGTGTGTGGTTGGAAAATTTGCTAAAAAAATGGTGATTCAACAGCATAATTGAACTCCCTATAGATTATTATGCACGAAGAAACAGTTGGATGGATGCAGAAATTTTTACCAAATGGTTCCACTATTCATTTGTCCCCAGTATTAAAGAAAATTTATGAAACAGGAAACCTGGATAACTGTCGTGCACATCCTACCACAGAACTTGTAACAGTTTCATATGTTATCTTCCATCTAACATCACAAGTCTGATCAAACCAACGAGTCAGGGAGTGATACAGAATGTAAAAATGTTTTACAGGAGTGACTTCGTGCAAAAAAAATGACTAATTTTGATGGGACAATTCTAGACTTTCATAAAAATAGAATCTCAAAGATGCTATCTACACTGTGAGTTGTACTTGGGATTCTGTAAGAGAAACATTGTGAAAATGTTGGAGAAAGCTGGTCAGCTGTGATGTTTGTGGGATAAATCCTTTCTCCTCTCTTAACTTCAGGGGGCTTCCAGGTGATAGTGCAGCTGCCAGTAGCAGAGTTTTGGATGTGATCTGTGAATTAGTTAACTCTGTTAACGACAAAATAAATTCGTCCTGAGTTGAACTTGATGACTGGCTTGCTGTGAATGAAGCTACTCCAGTAACTCATACACTCGATATGGATGACATCATAGAAGCTATTGTGAATCATGGAAAAATGAATGTTTTGAAGGAGGAAGAGAGTGATGACGGTGGTATGGGTGGGAAAAGTATCTTGGCAGAGAGCTACTGCAGCATTTGAAACTGTAAGAGCTTTTACAGAACAGCAACCTTTCTTCACTTCTCAGAGTGTTATGCAGCTGCACATCATGCAAAACCTTGGGTTAGAGGCATAAGGGCCTCAAGGCAATATTTGTACCTTTTCTCAAGAAAGCTGCACCCAAATTTGCCAGCACAGTGTCAGCTACTGATGTAGATCCAAAATCATCCTCATCCACTTCCCCTGATCCTGTTCTGGCTACATCCTCATATCTCAACGATCCCGATGTCCTGTCTACCCAATAAACTCACTATTTCTACTGTAACAGTTTTAAGTATATATATATATATATATATATATATATATGTGTGTGTGTGTGTGTGTCTTCTAAGTTAGTAGAAGTTAAAAAAATTATGTTAGTGGAGTTCATTGAGTTGAAAAGTATATTGACTAGTATTTAACTAAAATTACTGGCTGCATTCACAAAGTTGTTTTTATAATTAAACTGTGTTGGCTTGTCATTATTTGTCTTAATTTGCTTTTAATTACAGTATTTTGATATTAATATCAAGGTGATACAGAGTTTATGGTATGGTATGGTATGCAGAATAATATTGGTTAGGCCTATTTGTTTATATTGTTAAATTTATTGAGGTGACATTGGTTAGTAAAAATTACGTAGGTTCCAGGTGTACAATTCTATTGTACCTTGTCTATGTGTTACAATATGTGTTCACCACCCAGAATCTGCTTTCTTCTCATCACCATATATTTGAGTTAGGCCTATTTTTAATAGTGACTCTCAAGCAACAAGAAACTACATTTATCCACATCTACCAATCCCCATAAGTGATGGTTAACTGAGAGTCTACTGCATTTGTTTCAGCTCTTTCTATAATGGAGAAATAATGTTGCTTTTCAGAATCACCATAAAGATGAGAGACAATGTGCCATAAGTGCACAGTGAGAAGTTCAATAACTAGTGGCCAAAAATATAACTAGCCAAAGGTCCCTTTATTCATGCTTATCACAGTTAGAAAATGGCATTTATTACAATAATATATTATTTTAATTATGTCAATGTAGTATCTCCTACTCAATAACGCTCTACATTTATTCATATATTTTCACAGCTAAGTTGTATTTTGTTCCTATTTTACAGATGAGAGAGCTGAGACTTCAAGGAATAAATATATGTAACACAATCGAGACTCGTGGAGATTAAGCAACAAACACAAGGTAGGCCATGTTGCCTGTACCCAGGGAGCTGCGCCTCTGTCACATTGGTCTGTCTTCCCTCCTGCACCTCGTACCCCATGATCATTAATTTTACTCTGTAGCAGTGATGCTAAAGAGAAAGAGAACCCCCTTGAAGAGTATTAAAAAAACGAGGGCAGAAAAATGGAGAAAGAAATAGATCAGAGTAGAAAAATTCAAAATACGGTATATAGGATTTCTGAATAACTATTAGTACTTTTTTTTTTTTTTTTTACATTAATGATAAGATTTTTTAAAAGCCTGCTATTTTGTTACTCTGGTGTAATGTGAAAGCCATAAGAAATTGAACATTGGTCTTAGTCTTAGTGTGCTATCTGTTAGTAAGATGAGGTCAATTGACATAATATCATCTCTTTGGCACCAATTTAACTGACTAAGAGGAACTCAGTGCAGTGTTTGTTACTGAAATAGCACTCATTTGTCCCCGGGGACGCCATTATGTTCTTCACCGTGGCAGTGACTCTATGCACCGTCCCTTGGGGATCCAGAGTATATCACTTACAGCACTTGGTGAACTCATAAAGCTGTTTATAATGTGTAACACTTGCATTCATAATTTAAATATTTATAACTAGATTTAAGAGCTATATATCATTGGTCCAACAATAAAAAATGCATGTGGAAAAAAATTTTTTTCCCTTCAAGGCAGAAAGATAGCTTTGCCTTGAGCTGCACATAGAAGGAAAACTAGATTAGCGTGTGCCACTGGGAATGACTTCTCGGGAGGAACGTGTTTAAGATTTCTGTAGTGTATTCCTACGGTGTTGTCACCCGAACACTGCTTTTTCATCTGTTTGGTTTGCTTTGCACCACATTGGTGTCCACGTAGTTACTTTTGGGTACTTTAATTTATTGAATCGACATCTCAAAGTTAACCCATAAAAAACTGAGCACTTGACTTCTACCCTCCCAGCTCCATTCACTTTTGTCTTTTCGTCCTTCCTCTCTCTCTCTCAAGCCTCTAATTGGAAACACATTTCTCAACATAAAATATCTTATAGAGGAAGCCGAGATGGCTCAGCGGGGTAAGTGCTCACTTTGCAACCCCGAGGACCAAGGATCGAATCCCAGCCCTGGCCCGTGTGGACCCATGTGCTGAACTGGGGAGTGCCCCAGTTCAGTTCTCACCAGGGTGAGACTCTGACCCAGTTCCTGCCCTGTGAAGCCCTGCACCCACCTGTGGAATGAGACTATGTGGAAAAACCAATGATGTGCAACTATGGAGACTGTTCTGGGCCCTCCCCCTTCTCTCTGTCTCTGTATCTCTCTCTCTGTGAAAAACAATAAAAATAAATATTTAAAATATCTTATAGTTTCTGAAGTCTCACAGATGCCTGACTCTAGAAACTTTTTGGATTTTTAAATTAAGTACTGGCACCTCTATCTAATATGCCTTTCAGGTTTACAATTACAGTATGCTTTACAATGACAGTTTTGTTGTTTTTTTTACTGAAAAATGATATGAAATGTAATATGACTCATTTCCCAACACATTGATGATACCTTAATAGTTGGTCGTTTTAATTATTAGGAAATAAAATTTTAATTGGGACTTCTCATTTTTCTCTTCAAGTATTGGTAGATGAAAATCTTACGTGGAAACTTTATTATGAAGGAGCGTAAAGGTTTGATAAAAGACTTCAGATACACCTGACTAGTTTCCAGAGAGCTTAGATGTTCATAATACGACCAAAGAACAGTGTTTCTGTGGCTCACACTTTAAACATTAATTTGAAATTATAATATTAAGAGAGTGTCACCATGTATGCAAGAAGGAGACATTAGGAAATTGGATAAAAAAAAAAACCAAACTCTTTTGAAACTTTATTCTTTGGTCATCTAATCAACAGCAATCAAGTAAGTTTTTATTATACAAATAGAAATTTCAAAGTTATCATACAAACTTTGCTGAGTGTGAAAACCCTTGCCTGAGATTTTAAGAAGTTCTTGACCTTAAAATTACAACAACTCTATTTATTGACCAAGAGTTCTATTTAAGTTTTAACCCATAATAAAGGATGTGATTTTTATTTGGTCATATGTCTTTTTGATTCCTTTCATAGTATTACTTTTTCTAACAAAATTGTATTTTTGTTGTCTTTAACCTTTAATCACTTGTAAGTAATTTTCAGCTTTTATATTAATGCTTTCAGATAAAAAAGAAAAGAAATATGATAATTGAAATATTGGCTAATTATCAGCCCTTTGGGAGAGCAGAGATAAAATTTACTTGCTCTGAACAGAACAGATTGAACTTAGACTCTCCTATATGTACTCAGGTGTTCTGATAGAAAAGTTGGAAAGTTCTAGAGAAATTTTAGTACTAATTAACATAATTTTGGAATATAGCTAACATAGTTGACATTCTAATTTTAAGAAGGGTTTATGGTTTAGAAAATTAATAGATTTTAAAATGTCTTATTGATTTAGGAATTGTTAGGAAGCTAAAAAACATATACGTAGCTTGTAAAATTTTGAAACATGAACAGCAAAGTCAGATGTTGAGAGTTTATAAAATAAATAAAATATAATAACATTGTTTTGTTAAAATGAAAAAAAAGTTTCTTCTTACTTAAAATGACATTAGTATAAGTGACTATCAGAGAATCAAATTTTGGAAATAGAAGAAATTTCAGAGTTTATTTCCTTTCTAAGGATATACTATGTTAAATAGAGTTTGTTTCATTATAAGTTAACTGAAACAAAGAACTATTTAGTTCTCAGTATTGGGATAAAAAAAATCTAAAAATATTTCTCATCATTAACTGTGTGAGGCACTATGAAGTTATAAGACACACCTGATACCATTTTATGGTCATCATTATCTCACAATACCATAAACCTATATTTTGAACTAATTTCTTCTCTCCTCTCACCAGCAATCACTAATTGAACATCACACACATCTGCTAAAACCCAGGAACGTTCTTAAAATACCTTTTAATGAGTTTCTTAAAGTGGACATTTCCTATTGATCTGAGTTGCCTGTAGATGAAACTTATTTACTGTTCTCTCTCTGCCATATCATAGCCTCCAGAGAGCTTATGATCTTCCATTTCTGAGATTTATATATTTTTTTGTTTGTTTGTGTGTTGAAAATATTTAACAATGTATCACGTAACTTTTTTCTAGGATTGTCCAACGTACAATTGTTGAATATTTCATTTTTCTGCTTAAATTGGATGATCTCTTTTAAACAAAACCAATGATACATCGTTCACGTTTGTAAGAAATAGTTGATAGAACGTATCAATTTTCAGGAAGGCTTGTGTATTATCATCAATCCTAACATTCTGAGTATAAGTAACCTAATTCAGGAAATAATACTAAATAACATTATTTAAAACTATTAAAAAACCAGGACACATTTAGTTACCCCTTTGGTACCCAGTGTAGGATCTTGTTCATGCTTAATAAAGATTATCTATCTATCTATTTATCTGTCTGTCTATCTATCTATATATCTTAAAATTCCCCCTGAAAGATCAGTGTGCTGGTATTAAAAAAAAAAAAAAAGGATCTAAGAATAAATAACATGCATATCTTCATTGTGGTATTTTTCGCTTTCTTTAACTTGAAGCATAAAAGCTTTTCAGTAACTGATGCTAAATTCTTAGACTACATTATCTTCAACTATATTATCTATTCCCATATGTCATAAAATGTTGACATTTCCACATGAATACCAGGAAATAAAGAAAAGGAGACAGTAAGTGGTATTGTTTTTCTAAGGCTTTCTGAGAGAGATGCAAGATTTAATTCTAATGTTTTACTATAACAATAAAACAGGAGGGAAAAAAATATTTTTATTGTTAAAATCATCAGAAGTTAGAATATGCTATGTTGAGTTTTCTCTAATTTGAAATACCATATAAACATGTGAAAGGATGGATTATGCATTCGCACTGATATTCATTCAACAGATAATCTGAGTGCCTTCTAGATGCTAGTTGTTCTAAATTACAGAAATGAAAACCAAAACAAACAAAAAAAATCTCTTGCTGTGGTTGGCTGTCTCTCAAGTGGCCTGCAATGACCTTAGACTCCCAATAGTCACACTCTTATTTAACTCCCTTACCTATGTGTTTGCGAGATTTGATGATTCATTTTGAATGAATATAATATGGTAAAAGTAATTGGATGTCATGCTGAGGTTAGGTTACAAAAGACCATGATTCTGTCTTCTTAGAACTCCTTTCTGCTCTTTCTCCCACGAGCCCTCTCTCTGGGAAAAGCCATCTACCATGTTTTGAGCTGCACTATGGAGAGGCACATATGGCAGGGAACTGATGTTTCTGAACAATAGCCAGTGAAGACCTGGGGCCTGCCAATAGCCCTCTGGGTAAACTTGGAAGTCCATCTTCAGAGACGTACCAAAGAGACTGAATGTGGAAGCAGATCCTTTCCTGGTTGATGCTTCAGTTGACATAGATCCCTGGCCAATATTTGGATTGCAGCTAATAAAACATCATGAGTAAAAGGTGCCCAGGTAAGCTGTACCTAGATTCCTAACTCAAAATAACTGTGAGATAATTAATGTTTGTTGGTTTGAGCTATGAAGTTTTGGGGTGTAATTAGAGACACAGAAAGGGATAACAAATATACCTGACCTCATTATTTATTTATACTCCATATATAGGTCTGACCCAAGGACAAAACATTTTAGGGTTGGGGGATGTAAGAACTAATGTGAACAGTATGATGATTCCTCCAAATCTTATACAAAATTCCACTTCTGGATATGTACCCAAAACAATTGAAAACAAAGACTCAACCATGTATTTATATACCTGTCTTTTCAGCAGCATTATTCACAATAGCCGAAAGGTAGAAACAACCCATCTGTCCATTGACAGATGAATGGATAAACAAAATGTTGTCTGTACATACAATGGAATATGATTCAGCCTGAAAAAGGGAGAAAATTTGACATATATTACAACATAGATGAAACATGAAGACATTATGCGAAGGGAAATAATCATACGGATACTGTATAACTCCACTTATATGAGGCTCCTAAAGTAGTAAAATTCCTAGAGACAGAAAGAAGCATGATGTTTGATACAGAGAGGGGGATATGGAAAATTTGTTGTTAATAAATATAAAGTTTCAGTTTGCGAAGCTGAAAGTAGTTTGGAAAAAGGTGATAGTGATGATTGCACAACAATGTGAATGTACTTAATATTACTAAACTGTACACTTCAAAATAATTCAGTGGTTAAATATATATAATCTATAAATCTATCTATTTATCTATCATCTATTATCTATCTGTCTCTCTATATATCTATCTATCTATCATCTATCTATCTATCTATCTATCTATCTATCTATCTATCTATCTATCTATCTACCATATTTTCCGGCATATATGATGACCGGGCGTATAAGATGACCCCCGATTTTCGGTTGACTTTTTTTCGTTTAAAAAGTCGTCTTATATGCCGGAAAATACGGTATGTACCGTCCACGGTGAGCCAATCACAACAAGCAAAGGTTCAAAGGTTATAATAGACCGCCTCTCTGACTCTGGCCAATCTGAGCAGGCTTTTTACTAGAACACAGTGTAGCTTGGGGTACAGAACATGTATAATTTGCATGCATAAAAAGCCTGCTTGGATTGGCTGAGTTAGAGAGGCGGTCCGAGCAGGCTTGCAGTGATTGGTGCGGGATCGAGTTGGAAAATTCGTTTAGCGGCATATCCAGACGTTTTTCGGGATATACTCGGCGTATAAGACGACCCCCGATTTTCGGTTGACTTTTTTTCGTTTCAAAAGTCGTCTTATATGCCGGAAAATACGGTATCTATCATCTATCTATCTAATCTATCATCTACCTTACAGTAACAACAGGGTCTAAACAAATAACTAAAAACAAATAGAAAAAAGAATTCAAATAAAGAAAAACTCTCCCTTAAGTCCCACACTTTTCCTAAACCCAAGCAGTTGAGCACGACTGAGTAAATTTCAAAGTTGGGTGTGTTCCAAGACTCTGGGTGCGATGTGAATGCTCTTGGTTGCGATGGGAGATATTGGCCATATTTTGCCACCCCTAGAGAACCAAAAAGGGTGAGAGTTTTAATTTTTTTTTAAGATGTATTTATTGTTTTTGACAGAGAGAGAGAGAGAGAGAGAGACAGAAACAGAGAGAAAGGGGAGGGCCCAGAACAGTCTCCATAGTTGCACCTCATTGGTTCTTGCACATAGTTTCATTCCACAGGTGGGCGCACAGGTGGGCTGCACAGGGCAGGAACTGGGCCGGGGTCTCGCCCAGGTGAGAACTGAACTGGGGGCACTCCCCAGTTCAGCATATGGGTCAGCATGGCCGGAACCGAGATTTGATCCTTGGTCCCCGGGGCTACAAAGTGAGCACTTAACCCACTGAGCCATCCTGGCTTTCCCGAGAGTTTGAATTTTTAAAAACATGTTTTTTTATTTTCTTTGATTTTGAATTCTCCCTCTTTTCTTCTATTATCTTTTTTCTACCTCCTAAAGATTGTATGCACTGTTGTTTTTATTTTTAATTATTTTTGAATATTATCAAATTAATGGTGATATGCCAAAAGTTTTATTTGTGGAAAAGATAACCACAAAAGAAATATAGGGGAAGCCAGGATGGCTCAGCAGGTTAAGCACTCATTTTGCAGCCCCTGGTCCCTGGGATCCAGTCCCAGTCCTGGCCCTGGCCTGTGTAGATCCATATGTTGAACTGGGGTGTGGCTCCCAGTTTAGATCCCAGGGTGAACTTCCCATGTGGGAGGCCCCTGGTTCAGCACCCAGCTTATGGGGTGTGATTCCCATGTGGTAGGCCCCTGGTCTGGTTCCCACCCTGAGCGGCCCCTGCCCACCTGTGTGGGATGAAACCATGTAGAAAACTGATGCTGTACAACTATGGAGACGGCTCTGGGCCCTTTCCCTTCTCTCTGTTTCTCTCTGTCTCTGTCAAAAACAATAAAATAAATCTTTAAAAAAGCAAAACAAAAAAAACAGTGTGGGGATAAAATCATCCTGAAGAAAATATTTAGAAAAAAGATTCTCCATAAAATCCACTGAAAAAATCGATTGCAAAATCAAGTAGTAATGGCATAGCAAAGCAACAAAGACAATAAAAATAACCAAAATAGAATCCCAGGCATACTGAATTAGTTTCTGGCTGAAGTCTAAATCTTATTTTTTCAAGAAAATCTATATCTTTTTCTGCTGCAAATTATGAGATAGGTAATACTATTGCTGCTTCTTGTCCCTTTCTAGAGTTTATTCATTAGACAGTGGGTTTTTGGATGAGTTCTAGGAACTAAGTCACCCTATATAGTTGCCCATATAGAGCAAACAGATGAGTGGAGAACACAAATCAGAAAATAGTGAACTAAAAATTAGATGAGAACTGAGAAGTTCCCAATGAATACAGCAATATGAAAGGAGTCTCAATTGGAGCTGCTTCTACAGAGTATTAGTCGTGTGTGGTCTGAGGAAAGAAAGATGAAGAGATATTGGAAAGAGACCATAGCCATTGTCATCAAGTTTGGCTCTGAAGATTGCAGAGAGAGGAGTGGAAGTTTAAGGGCGGAAGACTTGGATTTCAAGATGGAAGGGTGTTGAGTTTGTGCACCAAACACCAAGCAGAAGGAATCAAAGGAGAGGGAGAGGCTGAACAGTGGGGAGACAGTCCCAGTCTACAACGCCGTGTCTCTATGTGGAGATAAGCAATGATCCTCATGGACAGGAAGGGTAGGCGGTCTCCACTAATTTTGAAGTAGAAAATAGATTGAGCATCCTTTGGGATTCTTCTTTCGAGTTAGACTAGTTGAGGCAGACGGGAGGCCATTCCCACTATCCTCCTTGATTCTCGGCCCAGATTTCTTTCTATACGGTGAATGGTTGGGGAGACGAAAATAGCTAAAAAAAAAAAATGACCATTTTTTGTCACACATTTTACCACTCTTTATCTCCCCTGTAAAGGCTATCCTGACTGCTCTGAAAATAATTACTTAAAAAAACAAAAGCAATAAATCTGAATTAGGTCAGTATGGTGTTCTTAAATTAAGAGCCCTCATATATTTCAAATGATTGAAGTGAAATAAAAAAAAGGAAAGTGAGGTGATAGCCTTGTGAACTAATAACATCTGGGAGATTAATCTATAGCTTTCCTCTTGTCTTCTGTTTTTTCTATTTCTTTTGTCTGTTTAAGCAGATAGTTCTCCACCGTGGTCATCAAAGCAGACAGAATGGAAAGAAAATGGCAAGTCTGTCTGGATTTTATCTGAAGGCCTAAATCTTTAGAAGCATTTGGAACAACGATGGAGGAATGTAAAGGAAGGGCTCCTCAGAAAGAGATGAAACAACCGGAGGGTGGCGTTTGTCGTCTAGACTGAAAAGATTTCCCCATGAAGGTCAGGGACCATGCTGAGGAGTAAACCCCATGTCCAGAAAATAGCACCAACCACTCTCTGAACCCACAGTACCGCTGGGGAAGCTGCAAGACCTGAGGGTAGAACGGCTTGTTGGTACCCGGGCAGGTGGGATCAGCAGCAGCTTCTGTAGAGTTTCCTGTGGCCCTGAAGTGGGACCCAGACGCAGCAGAGCTACTGACGCTGGTGGGTCACAGGAGTGACCATCTGTGCACGCAGTGAACTCCGTGATGGGTGAAGGTGGCACACGAGACACCCATGCCGCCTCAAATGTCTTGGCCACCTGCCTGTTTCGAAGTCACTAGAAGCAATCTGCTTGGCGTGTTCTTACTGTTCCAATAGAAACATTTATTCTCACTTCGGTGAATTTTAAAGGTCAAGTTTCATGAGGAGACATTAAAAAGCAAAGAATCCAGGTATACAACTCTACATGACATGATCTGTGTGTTGCATTGTGTGCTCACCACCCAGAGTCAGTTCTCTTTCCATCACCACGTATCTGGTG
This sequence comes from Craseonycteris thonglongyai, assembly GCA_004027555.1. Taxonomy (NCBI): domain Eukaryota; kingdom Metazoa; phylum Chordata; class Mammalia; order Chiroptera; family Craseonycteridae; genus Craseonycteris; species Craseonycteris thonglongyai. Next base: position 7,243 of record PVKE010002380.1, on the reverse strand, counting down.
CCCACCCCCAATTGGAAACTATGTGTTTGTTACCAACCAATGTCACCCCAATAAATTTAACACACACACACACACACAAATAAATAAATCTAATAATTAATTTAAAAAAAGAAATTAATTGTAATGCAGATTTGTACACCTTGAAACCATCTAATTGTTATCAATCAATGTCATCCCAATAAATTTAACAATAAAAAAATAAAATAAAAAAACAAATTTAAAAAAATGACAGCACCGTACTACCCACCCTTAAAAGCCTGATGCAACAGTTTATATTATAACCAATTTTATGTTCTTAAGATTTATATCCTATAACTATTATAATTTAAGGTAAAAATTTAGAAACCATTTTAAAAATAGGAGATGGTAAATAGTGTTATTAGACTCCAGAGATCAAAATAAAAATATCTTAAAAACATAACAAAACCAAAAAAGTAACCCATACTCTAGGCCTATGACTAAATTTCTGGGTTCATACTGCTGAACACATGAGTCATAGCTTCTTTATTAAGAATTTAAAAACTGAGAAGGCCTGTGTATAGTAATATTAAAAAAGGATCAGTATTAAATGACCTTTGATTTCAGTTCTTAGGTAAAAGAACCCAACATACAATACATATGCTACATAAATTTTTTCTCGTGGTTCTCTCAGCAACCATATGAGAGAAATTATGCTTGAAAGGTAAACACTTTTCTGAGTAAAAGTAACTCGAATATAAATATCCCCACCCCCTTCCTCTGTTTTCTTTGGCCGCCCTTTTTATAGCAGTGATACTGATTTTTTTGAAACATACACATAATGAGTAGGTTCAAGTTAGTATCTTTTGTCTGTAAAGTAGTAATGGTATTACTTTTTCCAAAACAAATTAAAAACATCTTTCTGCATTTGCCTTCAAAATCTGTGTAAAAGCCATGGGAGAAAAAATACAGTTTTATGTCTTCTCATATCACCCATGTTGAAAACGGTCACTGGATCGGTCCCTGAAAACCAGTATGTGGTTTGGTCGTGGATAACTAGTGGATAATTTTTAAAAACCTTAACGCTTAAAAGAGATGACATCCACATTGACTTTAGAAAAAAATGTGTTATGAGCTTTTGAGGCAATTTAAGAAAGAGCTTAAAGTGTGAGATCATAACGTTTTAGAACTGAAATAGGTCTTTGTCCAACTTTCTTCTCAGCTTGAACTGACTTTAAAGTGGTTGAACTGTGGTTTAACGATAACATACAGATTATCACATTAGAAACACAGTTATTCAAGAAAGTGTTCATCAAAAGATTCGTTTTCCATCCTTACACATTCTTAAGACATTTAATTCCAAGAAGGAGATTTAATATCTACCACTAGAGTTAATGGAACAGTCAAAACAGATTTCTACTAATCCCTCTGAACCAAAGAAAGCTAATTTTTAAGGCTTCATATAATAATAATGGTTAAAGACTTTATAAAATCCAGATGTGTAAATAATATCTATATTACATCCTTAAAAGTTTATAACTTTTCTTAAATATGTTTTAATTTCACTTTACAATGTAATTGAGGAATTAAATACTCTGAATTTTAATCATTATCCATTACTATTATTTTTATGATGCAGAAATATTGAATGTAATATGTTTCCCTATAGCTCAGTTAAATATCTGTTTGTATTGTCTAATTCTTTATAATGAACAGTCACCTCTAACACTTGGAGAGTTGCTCACAATGAAATGCCAATTTTCTTTTGACTAAGTATGTTTAACTGAATTTACATTAGAAAAAATACTCAATACTGTACAGTCATTCCATTTCATTAATGGGAAAGCCAATAACAAGTACTTTTATTTAAATCTTTTTTTTTTTTTTTTTTTTTTATCTTTTCACATTTATAGAGAGAAATTATCTTTTTGTCTTCAGTGCATATTTATTTCTATTTTACTTTTTGACAGATAGAGAGAGAGACAGAGACAGAGACAGTTAGAGAACCGAACTGTGGGAACTCCCCAGTTCAGCACGTGGGTCCTGCCTGGGCCGGAGCCGGGATTCGAT